>CAJFCP010000124.1:877829-975331 GCA_904066005.1 Synergus itoensis | reverse complement strand
ATAAAACCAATAATAAATCAAAAATCAAAATAAACCATATAAGCGCGCAAAGATATATCTTTGACGCGATATTTTGTTTTCAATTTACGTCGAAAAATTAAATAAATTAATAATAAAAATCTTCGTATTCATTCATTCATTCATTATTCACTTTTGTGTGCACGCACATTTGAAGCTCGACATCTTTCATCTCGCTTTTTCATATTTCTTGGTTTTGAAATTTTTTTTTGACGAATATGAAGCTTTTTTTATATTTTGCTAGTATATAGTCAAAATAATTGAGAATTTGAGGAATCTCCATAAATTTCATAAAATTCCTTAAAATGCCTTCATTATCCTTTAAAATCTGCGGTGAAATTTCTTTAAATTTTGTAAAATCACTTATTGATATTCCTTAAAATTAATCAAAGTTCCATAAAATCTCATTAAATGTCATGTCACGTGACAATCGACATTTTACGCGCCATTATTTGAATTTAGAAATGATACAATCTTGTGTAGCATTCTGTTGATAATATTATATAAGTTGATAATAATATAATAAGTTTGTCTAGCCTAATTTGAAATAATATATACTCATAATTTTGCTTCGATTCAAATTGTATTTTAATACTTAATAATTTTGTATTCATTTTATAAATATACTTTAAAGAATCAGGATGTTAGTTAGTTATGCTATTATTATGTTAGTCCATATTATCCTGAGTTGAGTACATCAAAATGTATACAAAATTATAATTTTTAGTTGCAATAAAGTTAGGTTTCAGTATATTTCTTATGATTGTCGTTTTATATAAACGTAATTTTCATTCTCGGTAAAACGACAAAAACCGTTGAATGATAACCACCCAGTAAGATAAAGAAGAGATTATGAATATGTTCATCAGTGTGAAATACAAGCACTTCCTCAGTACGAGAGAAGCATGTGCTGTGTTTGATTTTAATTAAAACAGAAATAATTTTTTCATAATCGAAATGGGTTATTTAATACGAGTTGTTATCCCTGCTGCCATTCTTTGTAAGTACAAAACATTAAAAAATATGTTTTAATAACAAACGCAGTGGGCTTTTTTTCAAATTAAAATTAAAAATTGAGACGCTAACTACAAAATTGAAAACAATTTTGTGGTAAAATTGAAAACTGGGGAAATCAAAGTATGTCGATATTTATATGAAGTTGGGAAAATTATTTTGAAAGGGGAACACGTTCTAAAGTGTAGAAATATTTGTAGAATCCTTTAGAAATTGTAAAAATAATTTAAATTCTTCAAAAATTTTAAGAACCTTCAAAATATAATAATTTTTCGGAAATATGTAACAAATATTTGCAAAATACTAAACATTTTTAAGGTCTTAAAATATTTGTGCTTTGAGGTTTAAACATGTAAAATATTGTACAAATTAGACAATATATACTGAAAGATAAAAGAAAAATCAACATAGTGACGTGGATAAAAATCTATCAACAGCAATTTTGTAATATATTATTAATTAATATTTATTAAAAAGGAATATGGTCCCTCGGGTTTTCGTCGTATCGAAGGAAAAGAAAACTTAATTATTATCATTATGCCAAATACATTCTAAATTTCCTTCGAAGCGCCGAATTCCCGCTCGCGAAGTTTTTTCTTGGTCTTGATCGAAAAGAAATTGAAACAATTTTCTTTGCACCTTTAAATTTCTATCATTCATATTAATAGTGCCATTAATGCACAATACATATTTTGAAGAAGAAAATAATAATTAGCGATCCAAGAAAAACCTGAACCTGAGCTAAAAAATATTTAAAAAACGTATATCCACTTGCTAATTCAATAATTTTATTTAATTAGCTGTCACTATGTGTGATTTTTAAATTTAAAATACAACTTGGCCCCGTGCCGTTTTATAGGATCATTTTATCCGTTTATCCTGCGACATGTTTGGAGAACCAAGAGGAACTTAAAAAGCTACTTACGTTTTCGCTTATCCAGTTTGGACCACTATAGCTTTCGTTTTTCCAGTTTTTTTCCTCTTCGATTTTGGGTACTTTTTGTATTTCAGATCTTAAAAAACAAGCAATTATTTATTATACATTATTAATCCTTGATTTTGAATAATTTACTAAACTGAACTATCACTTAGGAAAATGCAATAATAATTTACCTGATTCTTGGATTGATTTGAAAATTTAATTTTGAAAGTATCTCATATTTCATGAAGTGGAATTCTAACTTAGAATACAAATTTGAACAGTATTTCCAATTTTGAATAGCAAAACTTTGGTAATTTCTTGTCTTCAAATCAAATTTTTGAGTCCAATAATCCCAATAACTCATTTCTAGAATTTTAATATCACAAACACCTGAAAATGAAAAGAAATACAGTAATTATTAATCAATATAAAAATAAATATATCAGTATAACGTTATATAATAAGTATAATAATTAACAATACATTTGTAACTTCTAAACTGAATGCATATCAAAATAAATAAAAAATTCAAAACGTAATTGAAAATAAACAAACATAAATAAAAATATAACTGTTTAATAATAATCGAAAAAGTATTGGACAAGATGTTCAAAAATAACAATGTGCAATATGAATGACATAAACTATAAGAATGAACAAATGAATGAATAAATGTTCAATGAATCTCTTCATTTTTCGCAAACAAAAACCGTCTATTCAATCCTAACCTATATCTCGAAGTTGATCATTTTTTTTCAAAAATTTATTAAAAATATATTTAATTGATACTTACACATACCTTCGAGAGGTGAGCATTCTACTTTAAGTTCCAAAAAGTGATCAAAACCGGGTAGAATATAAATAGAATTACTTTCTGCATCTTTTCCCGCTCGAAATTTCGACGTAAAAGATTTTCAAGGGAAAACTGGGTCGCACATTTTCCTTCACGGAGAAAGACATTAGACATGATAAAATATCTCGCAATGTCACTCAAGTCTCAAAGTTTTCTCTCTGAACACGAAAACTGTTTGCAATTCTTAGAAAAAACATAAGAACAAGATTTCCATTCACAACAAACGCCATCACGAAACTACTTGACTGTACTCCAAAATTGATTGTCGACATCCGTGTAAAATAAAGCTAACTTTACGAAATTATATCAGATTTTAACCACAACACTTTCAAACACTATAATTTGATCAAATTCTTATCAGAAACATAAAAAAAGTAAACTTTTTTACCCTGAGTCGCGGAGCTCGACACGAAACGATTTTGATTCAGAGAAACAAAATGGTCATCTGGTGGTAGCAGGGCTGCCAAATGTGGAATAAAAAATACGGCATGCAAAATTTTCAAATTTTTAATTTGCAATTACTTCCATCACTCAGCATTCTTTGAATTTAAACTTTTAATTTTAAGAATGGATATAATTACCTTTCCTCAATTTGACAAAGAAATTAACATAACTTTGTAAAAGATAAAAGAAAACAAAATGAAAATGTTGTTCTGCGCATGCGCGTATCCAGAGAAGAGAATGGCGGGATAATTCAAACCGTTTAAATGAGTGAATTTAAATTTTTGAATTTGTCTTTTCGATTCTGATTTTAATAATTATAATATATTTTTTAAACAGGTCTGACATGTATTATTTCTTCTCGTACAATGAGTTTACCCGGTAAGTAGTTTTCTATTTTATTTTAAATATTAATTCATTGATTATACAAATTATATTATAATGATTATATTGTCTTTTTTTTGGAAAATTGGTTTAAGAAATGGTGTAACAAAACGAATTGATATAATTAAATATTTAATTGTGCAGATCTTATCGCCCCTAATTTGAATGGAAATCTTGGTACTTATCGAGATGCAATGAAATGGCTCTATAAATACGAAAATTTCTCATGTAATCCAGATAATGTTGAAGAGCTTATTCCTGAAGGAAAAAAAAGATACTCCATGTTTCACAAAGAATTTTCAGAATTTGGAGATCAATTTGTTTCCCTCATGAAATATGCAGCCAAACTTGAAATGACTTATGCAATTTACGAAACCTGTTTGATGGATGCTAATTATTTGAAACGTAAAGTTGGAAGTGTACTGGAATATAAACGTAAATATCTTAGAAAATGTCATCCGGAAATTCTATTTGAGGATGAAAATATTGATTTTCTCGAAGCCACTGCACAAATAATTATAAATGAACTGTGCAGCAGAATGACATATCGTAAGTATTTAAAATATTATATATAAAAATGAACTTGAAAAATTCATTTCATTTAAGAAGAATATAATTTTTTAGGTACGTAATTGCAAAAGCGAAAATTTTGACTTAATAGATTCATTAAGCCATTAAAAAATTAAGTATAATTTAAAAAAAAAGTATAAAATAAACAAGTAGAATAAAATAACACGTTTTTCATTTGCAGAGGCGATTTATAATTCTGATGAAGAATGCCATAAAATTAGTAATCGTGACAGAACCAAAAAATGTGACATTTATATTGAAAAGAAAAATAGAAGAAAATATACTAATCACATGACTGGATTTCTAGTTTATGCACATAATAATTATTTTCCATCCTTAACTTGCAGGTGAGAATCGAAAATGATATGCAAAAATAAACTCTAATGCTCTTTTGAAAAAAAAAAAAATATTTTTACCTCATAGAAAATCCGTAAGACCTTTTTTGATTTTAATAAATCATTGAAGTTCTATATTTGTAATAATTTGCTGATAAGGTAAAAGTATGAAAGGATACGGTGGATTATTCGTTACGTAAATATAAATAATTAAATAAAATTTTGATGTTTTTCAGTGATATGACTAAAAGACGAGATTGTTACGTCGATGCTGTGAAGGATTGCAAATTTTCGACTCAATATGCAGCCTACAATTTGTGGAGTCTTTCAAAAAACGATCCACTATGCACGACAGAACTTCGCGAATCTATTGGAGAAGAAACCCGCTCTTAGCTTCAAAAAAATTATGTTTTACATCCAAAAATTTGTCTCAATTATTTTAAATTGATATTTTAATCTTATAAAAACTAATACACTCCCAATGAATATGTAATATTTTCTAGAATACAAACTGATGTCTTTTTTGGTCCACCCTTATAAGAATTCTAATCAGATCTTGAATGTCACTTTACTGTGAATAAATGTCCCATTCATTATAAAGAAAATTTAAAAAAAAATTGCTTCACGTTTTCTGCAAATCGTCTTTTTTGTATTTCGCCCTCCATAAAAAAAGTCCCGCCAAGAAGGTATAAGTCTCGCGTTGAATGTTGACACTGATCTATAACGCATCGAAAAGCCCTTCGTTTCAGGGGATAAAGACGAGAATAAAGAAAAACGGTTCTCCAAGAAAAGGTAAGACGGTAGTCCCTGAAATAAAAAAGAGCGCATAGGTCGAAATTCTCGTATGCATAAATAATATTAGACAATATCAAATTAAAATTCGCATCTTTCTGCAGTGCAACAATGGAGCCCGCGTGGTCGACCCAACAAAGGAAGCGCCCGTGGTGGCGGCGGCGTTTATAAAAGCAATAAAACAATCGAACAACTCTTGCAGGGTAGGCAGAAAAAGAAGAAGTTGAAAGAAGTGAGAGAAAGGGAGAGAGGATAGGGCGACAGAGTAAAGGGGAGAATCTAAGAGAGAAAGTGCACGAGTAAGAGAGAGAGCAAAATTCGCGAGAGATGAAGCGAAAAGAGGAAGAGGCGTGGAGAACAGCCAAAGAAACTAAAAAGGAGCGATGAAACACTGGAGAACAGCGACCCGACCCGACCGACCGGTAGCCCGACTAGCACACGTATGTCTTGCTCTGCTTCACTGTACTTCGATTCCTAAGGGTTCTCAATCCTGACGCCTGACGCGCCCTTTATTATAAATTATAGGGGGGATGCAGAATCGCCAAGGATCAGAAAGCTCAGACATTCCTCTATATTAGAATCCTTCTAGATTCTATGATCTGCCCCCGAAGAAAATCTCACGTTTGTAACTTATATAAACTTATGACCTTCCCCTGCAGTCTATGTATACTACAATCCTTGATTCAACCTAAAACTACCCCTGCAGAATATTACATATAACTAGAAAAAAAATTCATAGTGTTTCTTGGAACTATAAGAAATTTTGAAAAGACTTCGAGAATTTTTAAATGATTTTAAGAAATTTCATAGAGTTTCCTGGAATTTTGAGGGATTTCGATTTTTAAGATTTCAATTTTTTAAGAAATTCAAATATTTTCCTTGATTTTTAAGAAATTTCACAATATTACTTCGAATTTTAAGGAATTTCAAATGATTGTAAATACTTTATGGTACTTCTAGGAGTTTTGAAATATTTTAAACAATTTCAAGAAACGAACGAATTCAAGAGATATAAATACGTTTTAAGTGATCCTTCAAATCGCTTGGAATTCTTTAAAATCACTTAAAATACATTCAAATCTCTTCAGCACCTTCGAAAACTATTGAAATTCCATGAAATCAACTGAATCCCTTAAAAACCCGGAAAATTGCTTGAAATTCCATAAAATCAAATGAAATATCCTTAAAATCGTTTATAGTTTTTTTTTAAGTAACTGAAAGCTCTTGAAATTTCTGAGAATCACTTAAATTATCTTGATGTCATTTAAAATCATTCTACATGTTTTGAAATCGCTTAAAAAATTGAAATATCTTGAAATCTTATGAAATCTCTTGAAAACACTTAAACTCTTTTAAACTTTCTTAAAAATCCCTTGAAATTTCTTAAACTCCCCTTAAATTCCATGAAATTACCTAAAATCACTTAAAATCTTCTAGAGTCCTTTTAAGTCTCTATGAAATCCCTTAAAATATTTTTAAAATACTTAGAAATTCCATAAAATCAAATGACATCCCGAAAATCACTTGAAATTCTTTAAAATCCTTTAAAGTCTTTTTGAACATCTTAAAAGCTTTTGAAATTTCTTAAAGTAACTTAAAATATCTTGATATCCTTTCAAATCATTCTAAATGTCTTGAAATCGTTTAAAATATTTCAAAGTCTCATGGTGTTCATTAAAGTGTCTTGAAATATTTTGAAATTTTTAAAAATTTCTTTACATTCGTTAAAATCTCTTGCGATTCCTTCAAATATGGTGTAATCCTTTCAAATCTTTTCAGTATTCTTCAGAATTTCCTGAAATCACTTAAAATTGCCTAAAGTCTTTATGAAGTCGCTTAAAATATTTGAAAAATCTCCAGAAATTCAAAACAACACCGAGAAAATTTCTGCCAGTCTGACTATATTGACCAGAATGTGAAGCCAGAAAATTCTGACCAGAAATTCTCGTTACATTTACCAGAAAAACTGGTTAAAATAACCAGGAGACAGTCAACCAGAAACCTAGAAACCAAAAACCTCGCATGGCGCTATTAGTTTTTCCGTATCTCGCACTTGTAAACAATTTGTTTAAACAAAAATTGTGTAAACAATTTCAAAGTTCCAATTTTTTTCATCAAAATTTTCGGTGGAATTTCAGAGAATTTTTAATCCACTAAAACGTGTTTTGAAAAAAATGGCACACGATTATGCCGGGACACCCAACATATATAGATATTTTCAATGCTGGGTGTATGGAAACATTGAATGAAGTGAAGTTGAGAGCTTGGGTATGTAGAGCAGATGCTTGACCATGGAAGTGGTAGCGGGGTGGGTGATTTTTCACCGCCGACAGCTCCTCCTTCGAGACCCGTGCATTCCATGGTCTTCTCTCTTCATCCTCCATGGCTCTGATTAGGTCTCCTTCCTTCACCTTTGGCTGTCTTCTTTCTCCACCACTCTCCTTTTTCTTTTATCTTCTTTTCTTCATTTCTTCTTTACTTCCCCACAACCTTCACTTTGTGCTCGCATCAACTTAGGTACCTCTCCTTCTCGGTGGCAAACGATGGCAATGTATGCCGTGGACACGCCACCGGACACCCATTGCATGATCTTAGATTTGCTGATCTTGCATCCGAACATACCAAGGCACCAACACGCATTTGAATTCAAATCGGTGTCAATTGGTAACGTATGTACCTATATATACCCGATCAGTCGATACATGCGGGTCACGCGCAGGAATTTGGTCAAAGGGGTTGAGAACATGGCTTGCTAACTAAATTGGATCCTAAATTCAAGAAGATAATCTGATTCACCAAATCGGATTCACCAAATCTGATTCACCGTTAAATTTGACATCGACAAAGTTGGAAAATTCAAAAGTGCAGATATTGAACTGGTCCAAAAAAGGGTAACCATTTCCTGGAGATAATAAAAGATTTAGAGCTCAAGGATATTAATTGAGGACTCCCAAAGCTGTAGAAAATGAAGAGCTGGAAATTACACATATTCGCAAACAGCTGGCGAGGAAGAATGAGGTAAATCGTAATTGGCGTAGCACGAGCCGTAGGTTCAGAGGCCTCGGTACAGTGCATAGCAGGGAAATTTCAACTGAAGTTGTGATGGGCCGAAGGGCCCAGAGCACCTTGGAGGTGAGCCTTCTCAAAGAAGCAAGAGCATCACCGGCATCGCAATTACGCAAATTGCGGCTCTGTTCTCGCCTCCTCTGGGCTTGCAGCCCGCGGCCTCCTGCATAGATTTTCTACCTCGAATCGCTGCTTTCGTCTTTGTCTCATCCCTTTGACTGGATTTCTTGACTCTGTGCGGATACAAGCAATTTCTATGAATACAGGTGACGAGTTTGTTGCAAAGACGAGTTGTTACCACTTCAGAGAACTAAACAGGAAATAGACTGACATGTATGGATAAATAAGAACTGCTTTAAATGTTCCAGGAATAGAAAAAGATTATGATTATAGACTCAGAAACTTCTTCAAATGAAGTCTTCACAATGGGTCTTTGCTAGAATTTCTTGGGAAAATTATGGCGTGTCTCGGATAATGCATTTCAAAATCAATTATGTTAGTTATAATTATAATTTGTAGTATGCAAGACCTGATAACTAATGTAGAGGTTTTTGTAAGTTATGTAGGTTCTTGGAAGACTCAATTGGTGGTTGAAGCATTAGACGTAGATGTATGAAATTAGCTTCTTAAGGTATACAATAATTCCTACATGAAGCCTTGTAAGGATTTGTTCTGTTCGATAGAACCTTGCAAATCCCTCGAGAGTATTACGCTGTAAGCGTTCGAGTCTAACAAAGGCTACATCATACCAGATCCTGCAACAAGGGATTGTTGCGTTTCTTAAGAATTTATCTCCTCATCTCGATTCTCCATATATAGCAGCTGATGTCTGCTGGTATGTATAATAAAAGTGATGTCTCAATTGTACTCTATTAAATTCTTAATTCATTTGATAATGAGTTTATTTGATGAGTGCTTGTTTTTTGAGAAAGTTCATTTAGCATAGAATAATCAATTTTAGCACGTCTACTTTTCGTGCACAATGTTTTTATATATAAATTATATTATTTTTGGGACTTTATCCAACTATTATATGTTGTATCTTTTAATGAGGGTTTCTGTAATGACTGTAAACTTTTGTTTTTATTTCAAGGAATCTGTCTGTAAATTTTTATACAAAATGCCCGTATATACTTAAAAAATATAGGAATAAAAAGGGAATAATTAATAGTCAAGTAAACTCTCCATTAAATTATTATTTACGAAATTTTATTTCATAAAAAACTTATACATAGTTCTTATTTTATCCGACAATACTAGAGGCGCCTCTAAGTGCTAAGTAACCGGCAGTAATGTCCATAGGTAAACTGCGTACAGTCATAAATTCTTCACTGGTTGCATAGTATAATTTAGTTTGTGGATCAGTATATCGGGCCGATAAACCCGAAATATCAGAATACTTTTTCGCAGGTCTGAAACTCGGTGGTGCATTAATGGAACTGTAGTGTACAACATCACTGGGCCATGGAAGGGCTCGTTCCTGTGCAAGAACTTGTTTTAAGGAACGCCAAATTCTTTTCTTCCCAGAACTGCTTGTTGGTCGAAAACGTTGTTGAAATGTTGGGTCCTTGAAAACCGGTGGAGGTTTCTTAGTTACTTCCGGAGTCTCTTCGTTTTTCATCTAAAACCAAAATTTTTGGTATTACAATATATTTTAAATTGTGCAAAAAAATCGCGGGGAAAGTAGAGCATTTGATTGGCTCTGGGAGTATCGTTGCACACATGCGCAGAAAGCATTCATGAATTCCGGTCGATAACTCGATACTCACTTCGAGTTCCTCTGAGTGTCAACTTGCAGAATATCAGTTATTTGCTGTGCTTCTTGTAAGACGCACTGAATTTTAATAAAATATGGTTTCCTCAAATATGATACATGACTTTATACTTGTTTTTGATAAAAAGCTGTTCCTTTTAAATTAATATCAAGCAGAAACTCAAGAGATCGGACTAACTGACACAAAAAGATCTGATGCTAACTGGCGGCTGAGGTCGGCCGCTCTCGTAAAACTTCGGGAGTTCTCGTGGATAAACACGGAAGGCCAGTGAAGTAGAAATTGATCTTGCACCTTGCGCCTAAAATTATTTAATAACAAAATAACTATTATATAAAAAATAATCGATTAAAAATATAGATAAATCAAATTTATGAAATTGATACATTTTTGATAATCAATCATGAATTATTTTTTTTATCTACAAAAACATTTCATTAAATTGTCATAAATAATTTATAAGCACTTTCTGCACGAAAGAATTTTGTTTAAGTTTTTTTTTTTTTTTTTCATAATTTATAAGATTATTAGTGCTCTCAAATACTTGCTCTCTTTTCTTTTAGCCAAGTTATGTCGCATCAATCGATTCTCTTCGCGAAGTCTCCTAATTAAGTCCTATATTCTGGAACGAGGCATAATATTTAATGACATACTTTCGTGAGAGGACATCTTAAGAGGGACGTTAAAGTCTATGCATGAGCGCCAGGTTTGAAATTATATTGCGCAACGGGGCATAAATATATATCGCCTTGAGAGCTTAAGGGCCAATAATAAAATCGTAAAAGTGAACCTAAATTTAAGCGTAAAGAGGAAACCTTGTCGGGTAATCTCAAAGCGTATTTGCCAAAGTTTAGATAACTTTTTTAAATGAAGATAGCTTTATGAGAAAACAATAAAAGACTGATGAAAAGAACAATTATTCTGCATACAGAATAATTGATGAAGTGTGTCCCAATTTGATATAAATTTACATCTGTCAAATTAATAATTGTATGTATCAATGAAGATTTCCCAATAGGTTCTACACCCGTTTGTATTTAATGGCGTCTCCATGGCGAATCTGTATAAACGGGTCGTTAACGTCCCCGAAGACGTCGACCTAACCCCAGCCCTGAACGCTCCAATTCGCCGTTAATTGGACGACATTTCGCGGCGCTCTTTATATTATGCCGCGCGTGGCCTATCTCAACGCGTGCATAAATTACCGCGATTATCGAGTGCCTGAAGAGTGCGACTCAGTTGCCCAGCGCAGCCACTAATTACGAGTATGCGTAAATTTCCGTACGACTTTTTACTTCACTGCATGCGCTTAATTTCTACCGCGGTTGCTGTTAGCTGTTGAAGCAGCGACACACGGTCGTTGCTGATATTTTTCTCATCTCGATTATTGAGTACATACATAAGCCGGGGACGGGATGAGATGTTGCTGCCGAGGGATGCTTGGTGCCACTGATAGAGAAATTCCGCATGTGTTACACTGCAAATGGCCCACTCATGTGCAAGGCGAAGGAAAATGAGCACTTGCATAGATCCAGTCTACGCATATTTATGAACGGATGCATATGTACATCGTGCAAGTGTAGCAAAGTTGATTTTACTCTGTAAATCTTCAGTAAAACGTGACGCACTGAATCAAATCAGTATTTATTGAAGAATGATTTGAGGCTTACATGACTTTGATTATACTAGTGAATGAAGTTTGCAAACTGAATTAAAAATGAGTAGTTAGGCCAACGTAACGATTAAACATTAAACGTTAAACGCTTGAATGGTTTATTCGCATGCAATGTTGTTAATACAGATGTATATCGTAACGACTTGCAAATATAGAATCAAGATATTCAAAGACAGTCAGTTGTCTGATGAGGGGTGAAGCATACTGGCTCCCACGCCTATCGAATGTTAATGACCCTAATGAATGTAACCAGAGCAGGCTTAGGAGCATTGACATTGAGATAAGCCGATATCTTCCCATCTCCATCGGTCGCTCCGGTTATTATTTATTTATGCGTGCAGCCTCGTGTATCTCGAAACCCGTTTGACGACGCAGGACCTTCACCATGTCCCTGTCCTCGTCTAGGAAAAATCTGATGATCGCGATCAACCATAAATGCACACATGCACACATCCATATACTGTCCTGCACTCAAGCCTGAAGATCAGTGAGCGCATCACCGATGCCAAAAATGGCAGTCGATAAAGATGCTTTTCGCTTAAAAATTAATGATTCAGGGCGTTCGCCTTAACAGGCTTCTTCCATGTTAAGCGCAGTTCTGCAATATAAAACTGATAGAATTTAATTAAGAAAGGCACTGCGAACTATTTCATGTGTCAGTTTCTATGACCGTTTTTAATTGCATCCCGTATGATTTTATCAAAGTGCAGTCAATTTCTAAACTGGTTGTTCGTATATTTTACGATCTTATGATGCTCCCTAGGTGATGTGACGAGAATTAAAAGAGCCTATGGTAATGGCTATTGATTTGAATTTTCTCTTGATAATAACTTCTAATTTCATATGCAAATTTATTCTAATCTATTTTTGCTTCCTCTATGAGGAAACTTTGTATCGATGATAATTTTCTTCAACCTCGTCTGAAAATGAGATTTTTTTAGAAAAGAAAAAAGCATTTGAGCTAGGGTTACGAAATTTTGTGGAATCTTTGATTATTATACATTGATTAATGATAATCAGATTCACTCTGGGAATATTATAAGGGTACATTAAGAACCTTACTGCTATCTTACTTTCTTTGATCAACCATAAAAGGTTTATAAAAATGTTGAGAAATGAACCATTGAGAATGCAGTAGTAATACTCATTGATAAAATTCCTAACACATTAAATAATACGTATTAACAAAGACTGAAAAAATTGACGAGATAATGAATCATTTTCGCCTGTACTGTATGAAAGCGATTTATATTATTTATAAATCGAAACCGTGACCGATTGATCGGTTACATGTCGGTTGTCAAGCGGCTTTTGGTCACGTGATATTACAAATTAACTTACGCCTGACAAATTGTTATCTTTTGAGCCTTGGAGCACAATAGCGCTAACGGTAGAACAAATCGCGTAGATATATACACCTTCCCGGTTCTATGAGTGGTATTAACCACAAAGTGGTTCAGATAGCGAGCACATTGCGGGTAAAATGTCGATGTATGAACCAATCTATGTGCTACCATCGCATCATTTGAAACGCGAAAACCTGGAAGTCGTTTCTGCCACCATTCCGCATGGCTGACCATAGCTATGCTACGACCACTACTTTATAGTTGCAGCTTACATTAGTGGTACCATAGTTGCCTGGTTCCTACTGTCATACCCTAGAGCTTCGTTTTTATACTTACAGATCGTTTCAGCTGCCGTTCCGTTCTTAGCTGACACGACAATCGGTGTTAACCGGCAATTTAGATCTCGGCTAACGGCCGATAATTTCGTGCTGTTCAGTCCATAAGAATCGCGCACGCGATGCCCGATTTGCCTGTGGAGATTCGGTGATTTATTCGTATTTCTCGCATCAACGGTATCGGTATCGAATAAATCCACATGCGATTTATTCGATAAGATAAATAAAATAAGGTGGCCGACTCGAAGTTGATTCGGTCATTGGTCAAGATGAGTGAAAATAAGATGTGCAATTTGACTTAATTGTAATCCTTACCCAGATTTTAGACTAAATATTAGCTCAATAATAAAAATTGCGCTTGCGAAAATGAGTAAATTAACTAAAAATAAGCTGAAAATGAGATAAAAAAATGAATGAATGATGAACTGAAAATTGTCATTCGGGGATGTGAATATATATATAGTCGTATTACATCGGGTTCTGTCGCCTCAGGCGGGGTTCTTTGAAAACAGTCGTACGTTTCTATGTCAAATACGTTGAGCAGCTGACCTCTATCGTCTCGCACGCCAACGCAACGCCGCGGCGAATGGTTAGTTTAATAGTTGAAACTTGAAATAAACTGTCAGAAAGAGAATTGAAAGAGTATCCATAAATAAATACTCTTTTCATTATAATCAGTACTTTAACATCAACTTATTTGTCGCGCCCGCACTGATTTTCTTACTATTATTCTTCTTATTATTTAATATTAATAAATGCAGTGCAGTGAAGTGCAGCGAAGTGAAACGAAATGTTGTGTAGTTCAACAATAAGCCGGTTCAACAACAAACAACAAAATCAGTGCTATACGAGTGTTTCCGTACTCACCATTCCATAAAAAGGAAAATTGGTATAAAAAAGAATAGAAGGGCTCATTATTTTCTTCGAAAAGCGAAAGTGAGCTGGAACGCGTTAGTAAAGGTAAGACATATCATCAATTTAATTTTATCACATTTAGTTTTATCACATCAATTTAATTGATAACACGTTTTGCTCACGGCGATTTATGTGCAAAACGCTTGGTTACTATATATCACAGTAATTATTACGTAAATCTGTGAATATGTAGAGCGATTGATAATTTGTCTTTTAAATGATAGGCAGAAGAGATAGTTATTTGTTGAAAAGATGTTATCAATAAATTCATAAACTTATTATATACTCAAAAAAAAGTTCTGGTTGAAGTTACTAAATGCTTTTGATTAAAAAATTTCTAGTTATATTAATAAAAAATTATGGTTAATATGAGTAAAAAAAAAGATTGCGTGGGATTTTCAGGAATTTCAAATAATTGTAAATATTTTATGGTATATTTCTAGGAATTTTGAAGGATTTTTTAAAAATTTTTTAACACAATTTTAAGAGAGAAATGAATTAGAGAGATTTGAATATATTTTAAGTAATCTTTAAAATCGCTTGAAATTCTGTAAAATCACTTAAAACATATTTGAATCTTTTGAGCACTTTCCAAACCCCTTGAAATTCCATAAAAGTATCTTTCCATCTTTTAAAATCTCGAACTCGTTTGAAATTCCTTGAAATTCCATAAAATCCCTTAAAATTCTTTATAGTTTTATTAAATATCTTACAAACTCGTTAAAATGAGTTAAAATGTGTTGAAATCTTGTGAAATCACTTGAGAATCCTTAAAATTTAAATCCCTCAAAATTCCTTAAAATTTATTGCAATTGAAAATCTCTTCAGTTTTCCTTTAAATTCCCTAACGAAATTGCCGACAACGCCGAGTAAATTTTTGCTAGTCTGGTTTTATTGACCAGAATGTTAAACCAGAAAAATGTTTAATAAAAAATTCTAACTATTCTTATCAGAAACTTCTATATACATTTAACTAGAATTATGGTTAGACTAATCAGTGTAAAAACCAAAAAAGGTATCTTTAAATGTTTACAGTATTTTATCTATTACTTAAAAAAATCGATACTTTTTAATATCACACTTTCTCTTTCAAAAGAACAATGCTTGATAAGATTAATCATTGAACTTATAAATAGGGATAATCTTAGAGGCGATAAAACTCCAGCACTGATAAATGCAATCCTTTTTCTGTACAATCTTTTCCAGAACCTTTTTGTACAGATATTAAATTTACGTTTCTGAATTAAGTATCGGTACGACTGTGTGCTTATCCGGTGAAGCCCTTCCGAAATCTGGATCGGGCAGAAGCTTAATCGTGCGTTGACCTTAAGGGTCTCCAATATTGTCCTGTTCGTGTTTCACATAAGTTGTGTTTCTTTGAAAGTATGTGAAGTTTATGTGCGTGCGCAGAACGCTGCCTGTGCACGTGGATCCACTTAGATAAATATAGAGGCGGTGTTTGGTGACACTATCGCGGAATAAACACCCTGATGCTCGTTTCCACCCACGACTCCGACCAAGACCGTCTCGAATCGTCGAAGCGTGTCATCGACGTGCGTTTCGCGTACTGCTCACTGAAATTTTTGCACTTCTCGTATCTCTCGATCCTAAAAGTGAAAAAAAAACCGCCAAAGTAGTGATTATAGTGATTTTCGTGCTAAAACCATACGGTATAAGTCATAATATATAGTGAAATTCAGAGGAGTTCTTCTGGAATCAAGATATCTTCTCTGAGAAAATATTTGGATTCTTGTGAGTGCTATTTTTAATTATTTCGTGATTATTTCGAGTATTATGTGCTGGCACTGTTTTAACAAGTGATAAGCCCCACGCTGAAATTCCATGATTGTACCGTGTGACATATGAGGTCACAGAGATAGAACAGACACTAAGCGGAAGTCACCGGTTCCCGATAGCGAAACTCGAGGTGAGTTTGTCTGTTTGTGTTGGTCGTGTATAGAGTGCGATCGTTTACTGTCGCTTCACATAATATTTCAAGGATTTTTTAATTCATTCTGTTTGAAAATATAATAATCAAAAATTATAAACGTCAAAAATTATGAACGTCTTAATTTAAAAATTGAACACAATTCGGGGAATTTTGAATTAAGCTTCAAGGTCCATGTCGCAAAGGGAACTTAACTTTGGAAGTAAATATCCGTAAACCTTGATTTAAAAAGTTGGCCTAAGTACTTTTCCACGATTGAAGTTTTTTTTTGACCACAAATGTGTTACGAGTTTTAAATCTGGATAAAAATAATGATTGTTGCATATATTTCTTGGAATAAACAGAAACTAATGGCTGACAGTTGGTCTCACAATGTTTGGCATGCGGTACACGATAGAATTTGGAAACATACATGACATCAAAAATTTTCTAGAGAAATATTATCTTGTCATTGTTAACATATATTTTATCAAGTTTTTGAAGTGGTTAATTACGGGAGTAAATGAGAGAGGAGTGGATGATGATATCATGATATCCATGATGATATCAAACTCTAATGTCCATTTTGACTAACTATTTTTAAAAACCGTGAGAACTTTTTCTCCCTGAGTCAATTCTTCCATATAATTTGCATCATAAGAAGGAAAGAGATTCAGCAAAGAATAACTGCTTTTGTGTGATTTATTTGACAGTGTTCAGAGTATAGATTGTAATGTACACAGATACCTACGCAGTACGTACGATCTAATCCAATGTTCTATCGTAACATACGTGTATCAAGGCAGAGCGGATAGATAAGATAACAGCAGTGGTTATCGGCTCGCTTACACTCGGTTCACCTGCGAGGTATAAAGCTTATCTAGGCCTTTTATCTCTGACCTCTGCACCATATGCCCTATTCATAAAACGGCTGAATTATATGCAATTATACTCGTGCACATTGGTAGACCAGATATTAATTCCTTTAAGTGATTACATTCACTTGAAAGAAGCGAAAGAAGAGGACGTTCCGTGTTGTGATAATTTCACTTCTCTAGAACATCTGCATCGCTCCTGGCAGTTAAAAACATCCCCACATTATCCCCTGTCTTGCCTGTGGCTGTTCTAATTTCCAGAAACGCTACTCTTGCATTTCGTGTATGTAGATTCTTCATTCCGCGAAGTAGAAGAAGAGGACGAGATCTTGTCCCTCGTCTTGTCCCTGGTCCTTTGACCACTGGTTTGTACCACGCGTATATAGAACTACATCGATCTTGTTTCAAACATGCAATTCGCCAAGGAAAGAGAAAGATAAGAAAGAGAGAAAAATGCAGCTCTACTTTGGCATGCAGTTGTGGTCTTATCGTTGCGGACTCGTAACTCCTGGAACCTTTTAACACTTTTTAGTTTAAAGATTTGTTGCATGATCTAAGGTGAAAGGTGTCCTGTTGGATAGGCTTTTTCTCAACTCTACTGTCGGAATTTGTGTGAAATGCAGTGCAGAAAGCAAAAATCTGCTTTCACACTTTCCTCTTTTCTGTGATTCGTTCGATTTGTATCATTTATTCATTCACGAAACAGTTTCCATGAACAGACACGAGGTCATATATTACATTTTGACTTTATCATATGCCATGTAACCTGTCAAAACTGTTAGGTTTACTTTAATCGTATGATAATAAGGTGCTCCAAACTGGTTTTATTGATCAAGGTATTAGGTCGCGGTGTCACTGCTAATAATATAAATCTGCACATGTAACCATATTGCATTTTTAGACTAAAAGGGAGTATCTTTTTGCTGACTTTCTGAGTCAAGAAAGTAGAGGTCATGGAAATTCAATATAGGTTTATAAATTTCGTATATCGTAGTGTTTAAAATTGAAGACACACCTTACTCTTTGAATCATTATAGTAGAATTGTTATCACTACTAGTTGTAATTTATTGAATGCATTCAGCTATACCAATGAATTAACTGGTCTTATATTTGTTGAGAACCCGCTATCGGGACTTGAGGTTTTGTACATCTCGAGCTGGTATCTTATATCCCCTTTTTAAAATTTATTCTCTTATTTTTGCAAAAAAACATTATCCGCTCATTGGCGGTTCTTACACTCTACAATAACACATTACACGATATGTGCAGTCCCTCACGCTTGACCGACGTGCCACATGCGTTTGTCGTTGAAATGTGGAAGACTGCATTACCTTCATGTGTTTTATAAATAAGAAATTCAGAGGCAACCTACCGCGAGAGACGTTTCGCATCCAGGTTCTTTGGCGGAGCTGCGTATTTATCTTCACTCTTTGGATATATCGAGACAGAGTTCCAGGCGACAGGAGCAAGTGCGTGCGTGGTATTCATCCACTTTTTTCATTTCTACTTTTTTTTGCTTGTTTTTTCGGTTTCCGAGCAAAGCAGTTCATCTCGAGAGTCTGAACTAACGACGTTACAAAAGCACACGAAAATCAGGGTGGTGCGTGCAATGTGAATGCGGTGGTTTGTGAATGAGAAGGGCAGATGGAGGTCGGGCAACCTGTTGCATTTTCAGGTCAGACAAAACATCGAAGGGTATAAGACAAGGCCATGGCTTGCGGTTGAGGGGTCGAAAAGAAAAGTTTCTTGAGAATTAATTTATATGAGCAATTTAAATGATATTACATTAAATTTCTCCAGTTTAGGAAAATGAAGGCTGTTTTAAACTTGGGGTGGAATTCTTTAAAAGGTGAAATGTCGGGGAAATCAGGGAAATGTCAGGGAAATGCGAGTGGCTCTCAGGGAAAATAGAAATATTGATCTGTTAATAATAATAAATTGTAGTTTATTTGGCAGGTTTAAGAGGATTTCCAAAGATTTCGAGGGATTATAAAGAATTCTCAGGCATTTTTGGGGATTCTAATAGATTTTTGATATTTTACAATATTTTTTTTCAACAAATTATGGAAAATTTTTTGAAAATTTCAATAGCACTACTATTGAAAACTTATTCGTATTTTAAATACATAATTTTCTGTCAGGAAAATTTGTCTGAAATTCAGAGGAAAGTCAGGGAAACGTCAGGAAAATTGAAAAATTGAATCTTGTGCCACCCCGATCTATTTATACTCTTATTATTGTACGATTCATTATTTTTCACATCTTTTTGTTGATCATATATGAAAGAAGTTCAGACGCTTAGTGATTACTCAGGCTGTGCATAATTATATATATAAATAAATATATATATATATATATATATATATATAAATATGTATATGTGCAAGGAGAAGTCATCCAATGTCAGTGTCAAGCTTACATGCTCTCCAATTTCGTTGATTAAGGTCCGCGCACCTTGCCGTTGCCGTTCCGATATCGTCCATTAATCTCGCATCGGTGAGTGCATCGCGAATCACATTCCTGAGAGCGATACGTGTGTCTCAGACCCCAAGAATTAGATGCAACGCGTTAGGGCGCATTCCCACTAGCCAGTCAGCCACGAAGCGTGTCTGTGCGTGGGTAATTCTCTGATCGACAGGCTGCTGTTATTATTCACTTTATCAATCGCTCTGTATATTAAGAAGACTTATATTTCTCTTAAAACAATATCAGAAGTCCATAAATCATCGATATCTGTTTCAAAAAAGAAAAATCAGCAAAATCCCAATTGTTTACCTAAAATGAAATGCACTTGGACATCAGAAGCCATTATAGAAGACAAAAAAGTATTAGTATACGCCTGATTTTCGTGTACAAGAGGAATAATCTTAAAAGTAACGAAATCGTTTGCCAAATAAGACAGAACCTGATTTCTGCCACGACGAAAGAATCCCAAGTATGGCTTATTCTCGACAGATAGCGTGTAGGAATGACGAAAGTAATTTATGAACAGTCGTTGATGTCCGAAGACATCTCGGCAAATTTTCTTTGCACGCACGCCTGGATACGCGTCTCCATAATCAGTGGGACCATACGCTTATCATGAAAAGGTAATAGAAGCTCCTGAACAAGCTCGTATGCACAACGCAAGCGATGCAAGAAATTCAAATCGGCAGAAGCAAAAAGCAGCGGGACCCGAGCTATTTTCTTAAACACGTCTTAAATTCCAACTAATAATTGAGCAGCTGAACGCCTGGGCGGGGAAACAGGAATTATGCAAATCGCGTTAGATCGGGATCGTGTCCTGAGGGCGCGACGTCCGAGCCGAGGAAGGTGGAAAGGAGAGTAAGGAGAGTATGTATAGAGAATGAGGAGAAAAGGATCAAGAGGAAGATCAGGAAGAGTGAGAAGAATGATCTGGTAGAACGCAGAGAGAGAAGGAGAGACAAGGAGTGAAATTAAGTGCATCCATCGAGAAGCGAGAGACTCGCCCCTGCATTGTGATTGCAGTACCTATAGGCAAAATGTTTCTCTGATGCAGTCTGACTGCGAAAGGACCCGAAGGGGACTTGCAAAATTTAAGGGGTGGTTTCTTAAATTTTATTTGTAAAAAAAACATTACAAAAATATCCTGATTTTTGTTAGAGGCGTTTTATTATTATTTAACACTAATATGTATTATTCACATTTTGCTTTATTAAGTAATGTTTATTTTTATTTATATTTATGGATATAAAAACTAAAATTAAGAAAAATAGACTGATTCCTTCCTTACCGGTGTTTTTTAAATTGAGATGTAGAGCTAGAAATTTTTAAAATTAAAGTAAAAGCGTTAAGGTACGTTTATCTAGTCCTAAATATTTACATTTATAAAAAAAAGTTATTTAAAAAACTTGTTTATGGTTTTAATAAAAACTTAGAAACTAATAAACGTACAATAATGCCTTTAATGTAATTTTAGAAATTTTCAATTCGATATCTTAATAAATGTAGAAGTGGCATTGCAGAGAAAAAAAAATGCCGGTAAGATAGGAATCGGATAACTAATAGATGTCATTAAGTAGTAAATGATTGTCAGAGCCAGACATTTCCAGTAGAAAATTCGTGTTTGGTGAGACATGTATTTTCACCAAAAAGAATCTATAATTCGTATTCTTAAATTCATGAAATTATTATTATTAATTTACGTTGTAATTTGGTCTAATCGAAATATTAAATTTGGGAAAAATCTAGTAATTAATCAAATTAGAGTTTAGAATTCTTAAATTTCCGTTATTAATTAATAAACACTTTAATTCAAATAAGCCTTTGATTTGAATAGCGCGCCGTCTATCGTTGCGCCATCTATCGCGCTCTTGATTCACGTAGTCTTTCCGTCCGCCATCTTGTATTGCCGCGAACGTCGCACGGGTCACACGCGATGCAGTACTAGTCTTACTAATTAACTTAATTTCACGTTTTAGCGTAGCGTAATTAAGAATTCGTGTTAATTTCAGGAACAGGCGTGTTTCGAAGTTTCCAAGAGTGTATTCTAAACATTCTAAAAGCCAAAATCTCGTTGTAATTCAGTTTTGCAAAACTCGCGTGCTTCATGTCTAGATTTCGTCGTTCGGTCAACAATGTCGGTATTGTTGTTTTTAAATTACGCGATCGTGGACACTAAATCGTATAATTTTCGCGATTTACAGGTTAGTGTTAGTGTTAGTGAATTTGTGCTTCGAAGAGTTCCTGCTAAAGCCAGGATGTTATTGAATATGATAAAAATCGTGAGTGAATCTTCTTGCCCTCTAAAAACCCGTCAGATATCCATTTTCTGAAATCTCAATCTGCTCCAAAATTGAAATTTGCAATTGACATGAGTATCGTTCTTTTTTTTTTCAGAAAGAAAGATATATATTATGGATATTATGGTAACTGGGCATACACCTAACCTCACTTACGCACCTTGTGTCCTTGACACATATTCCCATATATTTCTATTTTTATGATGTGGAAGAGGAAAAGGGAAAAAGGTGGGTGTTTTGATTTTTCAATTGAAATGATTGAAATCTATTAATTTAATACGATACTGCAAGTTTTATTCAATGAGTAATCCTCGGTCCATAAAATGAGAAAACCAGGTACGTGAATAAATTTCTGTAAATTCCTCCTGGTGAGCAGATTCTTAGGATGCTTACACAGTATCACATAGTTTTTCCCATCGACAAAACGCAATTGTCCTTGTTGTCCGATTCCGAAGACAGGGTTCCCTTCGTTGGTTCTATCCCTCAGCATAGTCCCTTTATTCCGCTTTATTTCAGTCGATTGTGGACGTATGTAAATTTTCGAAGCCGTTAATTGCGGCGAACTTCTTTGAACCTAACCGAACTACAAAAAACATCGCCGCTTCGTCCGTGCAGGCCAAGGTTGCACCACTTACGCCACGTGTACACTCATACAGATGTACATCGAGTTCGTAGCTCCATTAGGGTGGAGTATGTGAAAGAGAGATGGTACCAGTAGACCGGAAAGGACAAGATAAGAAGAAAGGAAGGAGAAGGAGCAAAAAAATGGAAAGAGAGGGAGATAGGCCTTTCCACAAACGCTACCAGTAGTGCACCTATGCACTAGACAAGTACATTCGAACCAGTTGCTTGAAGCAAGCGAGGTCGGGGTGAACGCCCAAGAGTTTAAAGAGAGCACAGCGATGCAATGCAATGTGCCATGCCCTGCTCCCGACCTCAGGGTGCATTTCCACAAAGAGAAAAGGATTTCTTCTTTTTAACTCCCTGCAATCGAAATTAGGTTCTAATTTTTTAGAGTTTACACTACCGGTCAGAATTATAAGTTCATTTGTTGTTTGTTGAGCGATTTGACCGGAAAATGACCAGAAATTTAATTAAATGACCAGAATTTTAATTCTGATCGCAGTAAAATTCAACTTTTCATCCTTTTAATAATTATTTAGACTATATGGATTAAGTTGAAGTTCCAGACGTCTAGTCTGATGATTTTTATTACATTACAAAAACTGAAATGTTTTTTTATTTACTAGTAGAAAAAGACTTTAAAGGATTTAAAAAAAACTCAAGGGATGCTGAGAGATTTTGATTGATTTTAGGAATTTAAAGGAATTTTTAAAAGAGGATTTAAAAGTAATTTTTAAAAATAACAATAAATATTAAAAGTTCCTTTTATACAGAATTATTTTCAATGCAATATTTTGAAAAAGTCTCTAGTGTGAAATACAATTAATACAAAAATTGGTTCATTTTAACTTTCAGCTCTTTTCAATCATGAAAAACAGATGAACTCACAATTTTGACCAGTAGTGTAAATGATGCGGAAAATCCATTTATTCGATCTTGAATTACAATTTTGTTATCCGGTAAAAGTTGAATATTTGATATATACTCCAGATATTCAAGAATATTTTCGTATATGGAATAATTTTTTTGCCTTATTAGGAAACGAAACAGAAACTCCCCTATTAGAATGTCTCTTGATATAAGAAATGTATTTAAATTACACTTCCTGCTTTCCGATCAAGATTTAATTGCAAAGCATGTGTACACGCCTCAAAATAAAATTTTTCCATCCCTCGCTTTCTCCGCTTCTATAATAATGGAATATTTTTCACTTAAGTGAATAGTATATGCGTGTAAAAATTGGTTTTGCTCGAGCAAGAAGTGGAATCGATTGCTTTTCGCTAATGAAGGAATCGACGGATCGACTTTGTAATTAGCTCTTACCAATCGACCATGTCAATGATACTCTCCCCTACATATATCTATGCCTGTACACGCTTTTGCTGATCGAGCTCTCTCGCTCTCTCTCTCTCGCTCTCCCTTTCCTCTCTCTTTCACTTTCGATTTTCTACGTCCTTCTCTCTTTCTCCGACCTCCTTCCATCTCAATTCTCGCAGCCACGTCGCGGAAAGTAATTACAATAATGAATGTTTATTTTCGCAATCAGCTCATCCGCGGTAGGTAGGTAGACGTATCTTTCCGTATTCGAGTTTCTCAATTCAAACCTTCGGGCACTGGCAATGGTGGTCGACTTTTTTCGTTAATTCTGTCTTGCTTCCTCTCCATCATCCACTTCTGCATCGTTTAAAAAAAAAAAATACGCCGCTTATCATTTCAGGCACGTTTCCCCTCGCCTCACGTTTTTTACTTATTTTTTGCGATTGCCGATATACACTGCGTTTGAATGAGATGCAGGAAAGTGAAATGAATCGCTTTTTCTCATGTTCTTTTTTCATAATATAGGGTGCGTGTACCGTTTTCGTGTAATGTTTTATTTAATGATACATTGCACACGATGTTAAGGGTCTACGTGAAAAAATTGCTAAGGATTCAATTTCGTGAAAATGAAGTAATAAAAGTTGAGGGACGCAATGTTGAATTAATTTCTTGGAATTCGTCATTTATTTCTGAATTATATCAGTCTTCATATCAAGATTCCTAGGCCCTTTAATTTTTTACTTCATTATAAATTTCATGCAGCTCATTTATAAACTTTATGCATTTTATTTATGCAGAGTTTTATTACTGTGCGTTCTCTTATTAACAAAAAGGAGGCGCAACTTTTATTTAAATATTGATTTTTCCAATCTTTTGCAGCATAATAACTTTATGATTTTATAACGTTTATAACTTTATGTCTTTATGGGTAAACTTTGACCATAATTCCTTGATTACGGATTCATGTATCAATGCAAATTGTAACTAAGTAAGGAAAAGCATGAGATGTAACTTGCAAACATAATATACGCCTCCGTCGGCACTTTAACAGCGAACATAAACGGATGATATTACGGTCATTTCCTGGGGAGAAAAGTTCTGCTCTCAGATACACCTGCGGCAGTAGCAACAGCAGCAACTATATCCTTTCCCTCTTTCTTTTCGCCTCTTTACTTTTGCCACCAGATTCCTTCTCACTCTTTCTTTTACCTCCTTCCATGAGCTCTCGTAGGGCACGCGTGGGTAGGCGTGAAATACTGCCTCACGAAGAACGTTTTATAAAGGATCTAAGGTGGGTGAGAAGAGGATTAGAAGAGGATGCTGAATCGTGGAGAGGATGACGTTAGGGGGTGTGGATAGCGATTAAAGGTTCGAACTTGGGTCTGCGTGCACTGTGATAATTAATTCACGATTCGAGAAACTTTATCTGCATTGCAATACTAGAGAGCAGCAGAAAATGAAATAGTCGATGCTTTATAACATTTTTAAACATTTTCTTTTTAGGCTTTTTTTTCCTTTAATGATGCTTCATTAATTCAGATGCATCATTTGTGTTAATTAGCTTGTTACATTTATCGGTTAAGCTCTTTAATTCTGAATTAGCAATGTAAAAACCGCCGGTTGTGTACTAATTCACTTAGAATTATACATTTCGTTACTTAATTCAGTGCCAGGTAAATATAAATCAGATCTTATGAGATTGACTGATAAGTTTTCCTTTAATGGCGTTCCTGACATTATGTTGCTCTAATTTTCATGGGTTTTAACCCACGCAAACTTTTGAGAAGTGGAAGATTATTCCATCACACTTGTAGCGTTCACTTTTTATTTTCAAGAGGGCTGTCAGTTTAATCGTACCTTAATCAAGATGAAATTCTTGGAGCAGAATAAAAAAAAGTCTTTAATCGTACGAGACGATTTATTATGGTGGGATTTGCTTTCGATATACAGTCTATTTAAATCTGAATCAGATCAATAAATTCTGATTCTAAACATCTTGTGTATTCAACAGGAAAATAAGCTCATTTTATGTCGTTTCATGTCTACGAGATGTAAGAACTTTTTTTTGTATCTTCTTGAGATACACGAATTCTCTATTAACATAGGTATAAAAGTTTCTTCAATAGATTAACATTTATTTAAGGATTGATCTAAAGCCTTTCATTAAACGCAATCAATTTTGAACAACCTTTAATGTTTTAATTACTACACTTTCCTGCACTCTAGTTTTATATGCCAATTTTTCAACGAGTTTAGATTAAAGATAGGCTACTGTACGGCAAGGTGCGTTTTAGTGACGTTTGTAATATAAGTTAGCGAGTTGCCTCGTTAATTAACTCCATGAAACTCGAGCACCGCTGAAGCTCGTCGTGCAATTATTTATTAGCGTGCAGGGGTCTTTTCCTCTAAGCATCTAACCATGCACTGGAAACGTTCTAAAAACTTATGTAGTTTTTTGTTTTTACGGAATTTCAATCGCCACAGATCATCTGGTTTTCTAAGAAAAACTTTCCTTCTCTGTTTCCAGTAACGAAATCTACCAGGTATAATACGTGATTATTGTACTCGTTTGAATCAAGTTTCTTCGTCTTTCTATCGGCCATATTTAATTTATCTTCTTCTGAAAACTCTTCTTCTTGTCTGCTTCTTGTAAGAATGCATTTAATCTCTATTAGAATCTATTAGAACACAACAGGCTTGACGTTTGAATTGGAAGAAGATTTGTTTCTAATCTTTTCCAGTTGTCGGGGCAACATTTCCAGCCTTGTTATAGATTAAAGTGGTATCACACCATAAGCTATTTTCGATTAAAAAGAAGAATATTGAAAATTGAATCACGTTTATCGATCCTAAGGATCGTGAAACTTACTGGTTGAAATTGCCCTGTCCGTTTAACCTCGACAGCCAATGTCGATCATTTAGAATCGATCTACGATCGACGTTACTCCGGGTCATGAAAGTTCACGTTTTATATCTGTACTTTTAACATTGGGTTCTTATTGGAACATTTTGCTGAATTCGTAAAAGTTACGAAAGGTTAGTGAACCGCTCCAATGATTCAGCTGAAAGTTCACTTCCCACAACACAAGGGCACTTAAAAAATAAAATAAATTGTAATTTATTGCACAGAGATTGAAATGTTAAAGATAGGGAAACTATAAACTCTAAAGACCTGAAAAAGAAAAACGGAGAATTTATTTCTGAAATTTGAGTGAACATCCTGATCTGTTAAATTTGGTTTGGGCACAAGTTGCATTATAATTTGTCGCAAATTGCCTGTTCTCTCGCTTCTTATTTGACGGCCCAGTTTCTTTCGAGGAAATCGTAATCGCGAAATTTTATGAGATCAAGATTTTGCGAGCTCTGGTGCGGAAAACGAGCAATCATGGGATGTGAAATTGGAGAAACGCGGTTTGTTTTGGGTCATCGGGTGACGTCAAGCGAGCGAGTCGGGTTATTTTCAGACGAGGAAAGAGGAAGGGAGATGGGGTCGAGTCTGCAAGAGACGAGTTCGGGTCAGGTCGCTTCGTTCGCTCGAGTCACCCACGCCACCCCATTCTGGCTACTAGCCAATACGCTCAGACGCAATTTGAAAATGCGTTTGCTTAAAATCTCGTGAGAAATCAAAAACGAAAGGCTCAGAAATAACTAATTTCTGTGGAATAGTACAAATCTTATTTTTCATTTTATAAAGTCATTTTCACAGCTGTTTAGAAAACCTTTCATCTATGCATTTTAATTTATATAATATTTCATCATTTTAGTGCATTCACATGCAAAACTGAGTATTTTAGCTCTGAGAATAAATAAACAAGTTCATATTTCAAATTATAATGAAGAATATTCGGGATCTCGCTTCCTGGTTAGATTTGGAATCTTTTTGAGGGAATTTTCTACATCATCGAGATCTTATACGATCTATCCAGGAATGCCGGTAGATCCTCTTGAACCGGCGAATCGCGTGGGCGCGAGACGAGATACTGGCGAAGTTCCAGGACTCGTGGGAGGTTTGACCAGGCTTGATAGACTGACCTCAGCCTCTGACCTCACCCGAAATAACCTCTCTTTCCCTACGTCTTCTTTTCAGTGAATACGAACGCAGCCTGGCTTCTATTTCAGAGTCTCTTCTTCGGTACATGAGACGCGTTTTAGACATGCACAACTGACTTTGTTGCTCGCGAAATTTTCCACACCCACGCTTTTCCATTTAATGCATTTTCAAAATTCTGAACAAATCGTTCAGACAGTATATAAGTATCAGAAGTTGCTGAAAGTCTGAATTTTTTAAACCTGAAATTTGGCCTACATTTACATATTTTTTGTTTACATTTAATACTTTAGGTTCGCATGGAAGGTGATCCAATCACGTTTGATACTTGTTAATTGAGCTCACGTCCTCTTTTAACAGGAAGAGTTCAGTGATGGATGCCATGCACTGATTTTGTCCCACGGTGAAAGAATTTTGACCTTTACTCGTAAACAGAAGCCCGCGTCTGCTATTTTGAGAGAACGAAAGGGCATTTTTCTTGCTTCTTGTCTTACCTTCTCTCGTCTTCGTCGTCGGGAGCGAATAGCTCGAGAAATTATGACGTGGGCTGGAAGCGAGCGTACGCTTCGCTCTCTTGGGTAGGTAGTTCCATTAAGATGCAAATTTGCTAATAATTTCAGCCCGGGTCGCAGCTTGTCGTACACGGAAAAAATATGTCCTGTAAAAAATGTAGAATTAGTCCAGGAGTTTTGGACGGGTACCAAAATATTGGAGTTCTTGAATGACTTTTAATAAAAGGTTTCAAACTATTCAATACTAAATGCAAATGAGTCTTGGAAATTCTCTATAATAGTCTAGGAAAAATAGTTTTGTAATTACTGAAGAGCTGGGATTACAGAAAGTCCTGGACAGTCTGGGAAAATGATGCGCGTCGATGTGCGCAGTCGACCATCAGCTGGCAGAGTGAAATATAAAGTTAATAAGTGTACTTATATAAAACTCACGAAATCTTAAAAATTAAAATATTAAAAATAATAAAATGATACAGTTATAATATAATATTTAAATAAAACATGTTAAAAAAAATTAAATATCACTTGGGTCACTGTGACGTTTCTCACAAGCGGTGAAGATTTGGCTAGTTAGTATATAAGGACCATTTCGACCGGTATACTTAGCGTGCGATATTCTGCGTTAGAGAATTGCGTTGTGTGTAGTAGTGTTAGGTTAGGTATAGAATTAGGTTTGTGTGTATTAAATAAGTGACGAAAACGTTTCTCGTGTGTGTGATATGAACTTGGACACAAAAGACTACTAAGTCTGAAGTTAGCTTTGCTTTTTTTATTTTATTTTAGAACCCTTCATATTTTCCTAGACTGTCCAGGACTTTATGTAGTTCTTTCTTGCACTTAGTATTGAAATATCTTGTAAATTTCATAGAAAGAGGGTTACAATTTTTACAACATTTTGGTACCCGTCCAAGATTCCCAGACTGAGTTCTACACTTTTTATAGGACATATTTTTTCCGTGTAGTCTCGCAGATAGCCGATCGTGCATACACCTACCGATACACATGCCCCAGGCAGGAACGGATCTAAAGTTTATTCTCGGGTGCAAGAAGCTCATTCAATCTACCTTGGATCTCTTTTCCAATCAAAAAACTCCAAACCATTGATTATATCTTAATGTTTCATTACATGCTTTTCATTTTTATCTGCTAGTCACTTCCACTAGACACACCCACTAGCTACACGTACTAGCCACTCCCACTAGGTACACCCACTAGCCACACCCATTAGCACTACCCACTTTTCATCTCCACTGTAGTTTATTCCCATTATCTACGCCCCCAAAACTGAAAAAAGTTTGATATATCATTCGTACCTATAAATACAGCAGCATCCTCAAACGTTAGGACAAATCTTGGCACAACTGCTGTCACAAAATTGTTCCTTACCTATAGTAAAATTGCCGTAGTATAGTTGGAATCACTGTGGGACACCAAAATTTTTTCAATGAAGAACTAACCAGAGCCCCACTCTCTCAATTCACTGAAAATATTTTGTATAGCAGTTGCATCAAATTAAGTTGCAATTATTAATTAGTGCAGCTCTTGCAGCGTAGGACTCATTAAATCTACCCTTTTCCAATCTAAAATTTCCAACCCACTGATTATATCTTAGTATTTCATTGCATGCTTTTCCTTTTTACCTTCTAGCCACTCCCACTAGACACACCCACTAGTCACACCCACTAGACACACCTATTAGCCTCACTCACTAATAATACTCACTATTCTCTCACAATGTTCACATTTATTAGCCACGCCCACTAAACACGCCCATTATAACTACCCACTTTCCATCTCCTGTGCCCGAAAAAGGTACAGGAGCTGTTATGTTCATAGATACGTACAGTGCATTAAAATTTTTTTAGTATCTCGTTTAAAATCTTCTAACATTGAAACGAATAAAGTGCAACCATAAAGGCCGCAGGTGATTTCTTTCCTGGACTCAAAGTAACGAGGGATCGACGCGACGAGATAGTTTTTCCAATTCTCCAGCTTTGGCGCCTACGCAATGCATGAATTCATTATCCATTCCGCGATTCGATTTAATTGCCACCCGTTACTTCGTTATCGTGCTGCCCCTCGCCTTTCCCCTCTTTTCTTCCCTTCTTTCACTCCAACACTGTCTCCCTCTCCTCGAGTGTGACACGCGTGTTTACATGCGTCGCGTGCACTGTATCGTATATCTCGCGATGACAGCCGGACAGAACTCGATTCTGAGTACCTGCTATAGATCTGTTTTTGAAATATTCTTGATACTTAATCGAGATTAAGTCCCAGATTCAACAGAAAAAATTCAGCGTTTAATTGAATAATGGGGTGCAATCAAGTATGAGAAAAGTTCGTGATAGATTTCGTTGAATGGATCAGGAGATAAGGGTCTTGCAAGTTGTAACGTCACGCACTAGAGATTTACAGATGTAGTGTAATTGATAGCTTGATAGGAAGAAGTCAATGTTGAAAAGTTCATATCGATTAGTTAGGCTAATTGATCAGTTTGTACACCTTTTGTGAAATTTTGATTCAAGTTTATCGTTACTTTGACCTTTATTTTTTGTATTAGTCATGCATATCCAAGAAATAATCTTTGTAGAAGTTTCACGAATTTTTTTTAGCAACTTGAAATACCAACTTGACCTTATCATCGCAACATAAATGTTTGCCCCAAAGGAGTTTCGTGTTAGCTATGCTTATCGTTAGAATTTTTTCTGGGCGAAAAATACTGGTTACACCCTTGATATTTGGCAAGAAGGTAAACGTGTAAATATAAGTAATGTGAAAGTCCTGTGTGTTCACATTCGCATATACATGCAAACGCACATCGGATAAGGCTATCGCTTATACCTAATCTGGTAAGCCAATATTGCTTGTTCCCCCTAGAAGTGATCTTTGGGAGTCACTTGGTTTATAGAGGTTATCTATGTCTATTTCAGTAAAAGGAAATATATATCTGAATGAAAATTGTAGTCACTGTAACTTCAATTCTGTCATCAATTACTATTGGTGTAGTAATTGTGTCTGAATCGACAACATGCATTATTCAAGAATTAGTATATTAGGTATCGCGCTGATCCTTGAGTAAATGAATAAGACAACGTGTGAACTTTTCTATTTGAGACGCAAATCTACGGTTTTCTGTTTTGTAACAGTTGGTAAGGATTCTGGTAATACGATCCGATTTCATTCTAGTAAATTTAAGATCACTACTCCCTTGCACTGACGTGCTCTTTCGCAGCGACCTGGTCGACCAGCCTACACCTGACTTATTTCCAGGGATATCTAATTACTTGCTCGACCTATGCTTGAATGCCTTCACGCACTCGGATAGACTCGATCTCGCTTGTTTTCCTTGTGCGACCCAGATTGCTAAATCTAGTTAGTTTCGTGAAAAGGTTGACGCCAACGTTCTGTCTACTTGTGCCATTAAATTGCTGGAATTGCTTTCTTGTGTTTGAAATACGAAAACAGCGCCAGTAATTTTAGAATTTAAAGAAACGATTTCTTCAGATAGATGATGATGTCTCTCAGCATGCGGCAGGTAGTATCTTTTTGCATTATAGGATGCTAACTAATTAGGAGTATTTTTAGACCGTCTCCAAATAAAATTCGTTGACACACAGGAGCTTTAAAAATATCATCAGTGCCGACAACTAATTATAGAATGAACTCTTGGGAGCTACGTGTGCTGAGGTCAACATCAGGGTCCTTTACCCCAATAAAATTCCTTCATCATTCCAAAACTCTTGGACCGCATTCCGAATTTCCAATTTACGTTTTGTAATATCAAAGGCAAAAGGTCTCAAATTTTTGTCGTTGCGATTCCAGCCGCGCGAGTTGCAAAACGTCTCGACTTCCGCTATCTGAGGACAACGGCAGACAGAGTCGCAGATGTTATCGTGGAAGATATTTACTACCGGACCATCAGAGCCGGCAGATTAATGGCGCGATCGGTAATGAAGGTGGCGGCTACGGCCATCATCCAGAGGTCCCACAAATCCTGGCCTTTCCGATCTTACGACCGCTCTGGATATCGCTTCAGCACACACTTACATTTTGCATTCGTGCAGACTGGAAAGCGTATATATATATATAACGATACAACGCGTTTCGCATTATCAATGGGTCTCGAGTGCCGTTGGGGACACTGGATACGAGCTGGTAACGTACCAAGCGTACCAACCGTATTGGAAACGGAGGGAACAGGAGTGGCAGCATTTGTTCCAATCTAGGCGGCACTGGGTAATAAATATACCGCCCCGGCTGATATAATGCGGGCGTGGGTCGGTACCACTGGAATCAGTCGTTGCAGCTGCTTGATTTACGCCATATGTCGCGATGCATCACGCTGCAGTGACTATCGTTGTGCGTGCATATTGCCTGGACCGAAAATAGGCACTCAACTTGCCTACGGCTTCAAGCTCCATCGATTTCATCTCTCTCTCTCTTTACTTCCTTGGCAGATGTGTTTTAGATACAATTTTTCGTTGTGACAGTTCAAAGCTTCCTCGACAGAGTGCGTGGGCTCTCGTCCGAGTGGAAGGAATCGCCACTATGTTCTCCCTACTACAACCATCACGTCGGGGTCACCAATATTAATACCAAATTTCACCAACAAAGCAATATTTTCTGAAATGTTATGTTCAGCTCTGTTATATCGATGAGATAACACGAACTGTAAATAACCATCAAGCATTCTTAAGTTTTTGTGTCAGCTTTTTGACATTCGCTTAAAAACTATCTTTCTCAGTTTCTCCGAGTACAGAAGAGCTCCAGATAGAATTGCGTGTCCGTTTCGCGAGCGTTTAGCATTTTAATGGACTCGGTTAGAAACCCGTGGTACTCTGGGTCGGGCAACAAGGTGGAGTCCACCACCTCCTCAACCTCCTTCTACTTCTTGTGGCCTCTTCTTTGGTTCCCCTTCGATTCCTCCTCCACGCCTTACTACTAGGATGATCTCTTAACATGGACCGGTTTCATCTTGGCTACCGAGCACCATCGTTGTCAATGAAAAACTCGACTTATGATAACGCCAGTTCCGTAAGCGCCAGGGGACTCAAGGCTTCTTTGATTGGTGCCATCGGGGTTAGGTGCGCCTGAGCTACCGTAATTACTAATTACTGCCGAGTCTAATTAGCGATTCGCGTTACCGGTTCATCAGAGCTGACCTGACGCATCCTTCGTTATCTCCTTCTCTTTTTCATCAGGTTTTTCGAACTAGTTGCGAAAGGCTCACATACAGCTTCAGAGCAAGTCTTTGCCTTCGTCTACCTCTAGATTGCTTCATTAGGAAGCCTTGATTCTGAAAGATAAGTTAAGTGTCGCTCTAGAACATCTTGTAGAAGGTGATAAATAGCTTATTAAGATATGATTACTTGGATTATTATTATAATGAAGCTTATGGGTTTGAGCAAAAAACCTTATAATTGAATATTATATTCGTTGTGGAAAATAAACTCTGACCGGAAAGGGTATGAAACAAACGTCACTCTGAAACATAAGGATCAACCCACGTTTGATACTTTAGATTCAGATCTGAATTTTTATACATCTGTGAATAAAATTGAATAACCAGAAAAATGACGTCAGAATTCATCAGTTTCTTGAATTCAGGTCTTGTCTATACTGTAAATTTCAACTCAAGTCAAGCATAAGAGCCCTTTTTATAAACCTTAAAGTCGTATGATACGACTGCAAAGAGTTCGATATATTTAAAGATGTTTGCTTACGTCAGAAAAGATCGTACTTGCAATAGGCGAATAAAGGTGTCACTAACAGGAAGGAGTGGATAGGTTCATTGGCAGTAAACTTTGATATTTATTCCCAAGACTCAACGGTTAAAACCAGAGTTAACTTTTGATTTTTCATTTTTCTAATGGAGGAATTCACTTTATATTGACTTTATCTTTTTTTGTTATTATATGTCGAGGAAATATGTTATAAATTGCTGGTAATCTTTAGCAGCTATCTTGTACCTCACAGTTCATTAGGATTGCTTTTACACTGATGAAAACTTCACTTATTTCAGAAAGAATTATTAAAAATACTTTTATAGTATTTGTACATAGTTTCCTTGTATACATGATTTAATGGATTCTTTTATTATTTGTTTCAGGTAAGCTAATTTAATGGCTATTAGTTTATACTGGATCTACTTAAGTATTCTGGTAAGAAACACTTCTTCAAATTCTGCAATTCTATTTTTAATTTTTGCTGTCAATTCTGATCTTCCAATTTCATACAATTTTATTACTTCCAATTTCAAGCGTAAATATTTACACTTCGCGTTTGAGAAACGTACTTTTCTGTGGTGTTTGAAATAACGGAAACTTGTGTCAAAGTAACCTTAGGGATACTCGTCAATCATTAAACACTAGCGATGTTTAATCTGCCTTTCTGGACACTTAAACGTAAAATCATAATAGCAGACGAATTGCCGTTAGTCAGGAGTCGGGAGTCGCTGATGAGTCCGCGGAAGAGCAAAGGAGTCATCTTTTCTGCCTTATGCTCAGACTCACCTCGACAAGCGGGACATCCATAAACCATAATGCAGTCGCCGTATAAAGTATAAATGAAGCCTCATGCTAGCTTCTAACAGCAAGAAGTGGTTCCGGTGACTTCTCTCATTTCCACAGTGAGCAAAAAACCTGCGGTTAGTATCGACGGCAATCCGTGAGCTCGTAGGTAACGAGACAATTAACCTGGTATTGTGGCAAACTGCTGCCAAGATCTTGTTTCGATTCTCAATTCATCTCCAGTCTCTTGTACTCAAAGATCAGAGCTAGAAATATGTGTTAAAGAGTCTGGAATGCTCAAAAGAAACTCGCGAAAGAACAAATATATGATTTGTAAAGCAAACGCGTGATTTAGAAAAATTAATTCATCCTGTTGAAGATTTTTTCGTATATCTTCTTAATTTTGATAAAATATAAACAATTATTGGCTTCGCTTACACTTATACGAATGAGTCGAAGGGCGTATTATTTAGAATAAATTTATCGTAGTCTTCGATCGATATGCGTACAATCGAATGCTGAACATGGTATAGTAGTCTAAGTGGATGCAGGGCAGCTATCGACAAATGGCTGTGGCCATGCAATAAACAAGCCGCGCAATTAAGAGAGCACGTTAATTAATGTGGACCAACTAGAAGGAGTTGAACATCTCCCCCTTTTCTCTCGTAATCCTTTTTTGATGACAGGCTAAACGAATCAGACTCTTGGTCTTTGCTTTATACTTTATCGACTATACATGAAACAGTTTCTTCTCCCTTAAGGGTACTTCAAGGTCGTTGCAGTTTTTACTCGACATTTTATCCAGTTTGTTTAAAAAATTGTAGATTAGTTTATCCATTATTCGATCAAACCGGAATAAAAATTTCTAGATTACAAAAAGAATAAACTGTTATATGTATAGATAATTGCATTCTCAATTTAATATTCGATGTCACAGCTGAAATTAAACGCAGTATTTCACGTTCTTGGGTTATTTTTTGTTATTTAGAATTTGTCATTCGGTACTGCAGACTCGATTCTTTGTGTAGGAGAACGTTTTTATGGTATCATAAAATTCGCTGGGTATAATTATGATGCAATTCTCGTGATCAGTCGGGCGTGCGCTCTGACATTTTGACATTATAGTTTAAGAAGGCAAAAAAAAAGGTGCAGTTGGGTCAGAATCGAATCAACCTGTTAGTGCTCAAACTCGCTTGTATATCTCACTTTAATTATCCGGTTTATGTAAATAACGCAAAGCAAATATTTTTACGATCTCGACTGAAATTATATTTCAAAATACATTCTATGATCAAGATATAGTGTCAAAAAATCTGGCTGAAGCCAGTATTGAGATCATTTTTAAAAATACTTAAGTTAAAAACATTGAATTGATCACGGCTTGTTTTAATGTTACCGCTATGGCAATGTTATTCCATAAACTGGTTTCGATTTTGAAACGTCTTTTTTTTGACCTCATCTAACGTGAAATCATTCGGTAAAAAAGTATTGAATTGACCTGGAACTTTAAAAACCTTGAATTATTAAAAAAAAGGCTTGAGACTCTTGGAATCTTGATAGTTGGAAGTAAAGCAGTTCGTTGAATGCAGTTACGTCTATGCTTTCGTCTTCAAGGTCGCCTGAGGCCTTCACCTTTGACAGAGGAGAAGTATGTGACCCGACAGTGTAGAATGCGAAGGGGTTAAGCTTGGTACACACCCGTGCAGTTAAAGTGGGCCCGTCTGTGTAAGGAATGTCTTGAATAAGTACGAATGAACCCTTCAGTTTCTATTGTCATTCAAAGATCTAAGCTTGCTTACAGATGGATCATAAATACAATATTTCTCTCCGTCATGAATATAAAATTTTATAAAAATATAAAATAGTGTACAATGCAATTTTGCTGCAAACTGTCGTAAATAATGCACGCGAATTATAAATCTTGGTCTATGATTTTAAAAGATGAAGTTTAGTCATATTTGGGAGCGTCATTGATTCCGTTGGTATTAGGTTCTGTAACTTCGATGAAATTGCTGGATACCGTTTGCTCTATTCTTGAAGGCCCAGGTACTGGTTCTTGACTTAGGATACCTGACTTGATAGGATTAGTAACAAAGCTTGAGAGTCCTTTATGACAATCAATCCTTTAGTGATTAATCGTCTTTTCTGACTCTATTTTCCTCGAAAAACGACTCAAAAGAGTAATTTTGTCCAATGGATAAATTCCAGTAGATCGAAATCCATTAACCGCGACTTCTCCAGTTTTAATCTTCAAATAAGCTCTCCCAAAAATCTTTGCAAGACCAGAAGTTTTGATTTCTTGATTATTTTTTCGGTTCCATTTTTTGGCTTCCTTCAAGTAAAGTGCTTTTAGCGGTTGCATAAAAGAATTTACCAATAGTTGCATTTCAGATTCAACTGAAGGAATCACGGATACAATTTCGATGTGATTTTCTTCTGCCATGGTTATAAATTCAAGGTTTCGAGTGTAGCTGTGTTGACCGTCTACGATTAAGAGAACAGGAAATTTTTTAGATGGTTTTACTTTCTCGATAAAATGAATAAACCACTCAGTGAAGAGATTATTCTGGATCCAACCAGATTGATGAGCTCTGCCAATCGAACAAGGAGGGGCTCCATTCATTAATTCATTCTTCATATTTTCCTTAGGAAAAATTAGCAACGGAGGAACGAAAAATCCACTGGCACTCATTGAGACAACAAATGTTATCAATCTTTCCCACTCTACTGATTTGATAGATGAAATTTTTTCCTCACCTTTGAATGCAAAAACTTTCCGATTTGTCAGTAGCAGACCTGTTACTTCCACATTAAATATACGATCAGCTGGGTATTGATATTGATTGTAGAGTCGATTCAAATTATGAAAAAAATCGATTACATACTGTTTATTGTGTTCGAAATCTTCAAAATAGGTCGTGTTTTGTATTGTAAATTCTATTGCATTGTTTTGTCGCTCTAGAAATCGAGCTAACCAACGTATGCCAGCTTGACCTGTTATGTGTCCGAAATTATTTTTTACATTGTGTTTCTTAGCAAAGTCATGTGCCATTCTCAGTAAATCTACGGTTGTTATTCCATAAAATTTAGCTTTCATCAATAATGCATATTCCATCAATTTTTCTTCCAAATTCTTTTCGAAAATTGTCTTTCCTTCTTTTTTTCGAGCCGCAGCTTCTTTTGGTTCGAGATGAGACTTTACACGACGATGTAGTGTTGAGCTTGGCACATTAAATTTTGCTGAAGCTTTTTTTATAGTCATACGATTTTGCCTTACTTCTACTATTGCTTTTTCCATGGCCTTCTGGTTCCATCGGTTTTTCCGTCTTTTCTCATTAGAATCCATCTAGAAATAGATCATTGTTCTTTAGTCAAATTACTATCTATTTACAATTATTAAAAACGTACATGTTTAAATCTACTTATTCATAATAAAGCGTCGAACATTCTCATACATATTTCCATACCTTAAAAATACTACCAATCTATAAATTTACTCCTAAATCTGTAGATCTCCCAGGTGGAAAAGTCGGTGTTCTGCCAATTCTTACAACCGGCACAGTGCTATGTCAATTGTACGGGGACAGTAATGCCAGCATTGACTGTCAGTATTGCGCCAAGAGTTGGCACACTACTGGCATAGTCTTGTCTTAGCATCGGCGCAGCACTGAATGTCAGTATTGCGCCAAGTGTTGTCATACTACTGGCGTAGCATTATTTTAGTACCGACGCAGCACTGACTGCCAGTGCTGGCAAGTAACCAAATTATGAGTAATGCCAAACATTGGCACAATACTGTCACAATACTGGACAAGTATTGGACCCTTTAGAGTTGGCAATCAATTGATGTATTAGTAACACCAAGTGTCGCCACAGTACTAGCACGGCACTGGTACAGTATTGTCCCTTTATTGTTGTCAATTAATCAGTATATTATATAATATATTATAAATATATAAAAAAAATTCGAAACAGAATCTATCAGAGCTCCCGAGTCGAAATATAGGCCTAAATTTGCAATTTATATTAAAATAATGTATCATTACTAAAAAATAATAGATTATTTTTGATTATTTTCAAGGGCAATATACTTTTACCAGTTAATCTATTTTTGATATTATGCAAGCAAAGGAATTACTGGAAATTAATTTTACAACATAAATGTTTAAAAAAAATTTTAAAAGGGGTGAGAAGTCATTGTGCTCGGACTAAAAAATTTTATATGCCCTTTTACAATCCGGCGGTTCAATTTAATATTTGTGTATGCTCGGATTGAATATACCGTGGAAGAAATGTGTTACCCTCATCTCGAGAGCTTAGGGTAATGGTTAGGTTGCTGGACTCGCGTCCCGTAGGTCATGCGTTCGATTCCCCCCGCGTTGCGTGCGAAATTTTATTTGTTATATATGCGATAAAATTTACAAAGAACGATTAGTTATAAGAATATCCATAATATAATTGCGAATAAACCATATTCTTAATTAATATTTTTTTTTAAGACATTTTTTTCAATTTTTATTTAACTCAGCTCCTACTGTAATATTCTTATATAGCCCCAACAATTTTATTGCGTGTATAATAAGGATCCATAATAGGCTTTGAGTGCATATTTTTAAATAATAATAACCAGTGCTTAAAGTGCATTTTTGCTAGCACTCAAAGTCTTGCGGCAGCACTGGCGCAGACTGATAACGAGTGCTGGCACTTTGCTGGTGGCCAGTGCTGCGGTGGTCTTACCTTTTGGAGTTCTACCACCACTACGCCAAGCTTAAGCCGGGCTTCTGCCAGCGCTCTGCCAGCACTCGAAAACTTGCAGCAGCACTGGCGCAGCACTTTGCCGTTTGTAATTTTCCACCTGGGCTACTCCGTTGAATATAACATTCAATCAGTAGCTTTAATTTGTATATAAGTGTGAGTTTTTTATTTTAAGATACGATTTTTTTTCGTACGATGAGTATTTCTTGAAATATTTCGATGTCTCAAGATAAAAAGACTCACCCTGTATACGTTTATTAGAATTTAATATGTATTTAATACATATAATGCATTAGCATGATATTTTATTCAATAAATTACTACGTAAGCTACATACCTTTCTCGATTTTAATACATAAAACACCTATTTCACATTTCACCTGCTGACTCGAGTTGGTAATTCGTAGTTCATTATGTTGATGCCAGAGTTCAGTACAGTGTAGACCTGTGTGGAGCCCATATTATCCACACCTAAAACACTCAATACGCATGATTCTCGTTAGATAGTACTTAGGATTGGTTTCTTTTTTGAGGTAGCTAAATTGGGATGGTAACTCTAAGATAATTATTTGTATTTGTTAGAAAAAAGCCTCTTTTGAATGACTTTAAACTATTATTCTGATTAACTAATTATTCATCATAATTATATCTAATTTAATAGTTCGTTAAGAAATACATCCTTTTTAAACTTCAGGAGTTCAATAGCGGGCGTTGGATCCAAGTTCTACAAAAAGTCAATCGCAAGATCTATATGAAAGATACTTGTGATGTCTATTGTTATTTTTAGTTGGAACAATATTTCTGCATGAAGTAGAATTGGAAAAAAATATTTCGTTCATTTAAACGTTCAAAACTTTTAGTACATTTTTTTTCGACAACTTTTGAATAGCGCAATTATAGCTAATTGCGTAGGTACACATAACTAGTATGCAGATGCTCTATTGCTGCATGAGCATTAATCGATCGGGACCACCTAGCATTTTATGATTTCATAATCAACGCTCGCGGCGCGAGGATATACCACCGACTTTTCTACAAGATTTAACATGTTCATATATAGAGTTGATATCATGTTCGTATATAGAGTTGATATGTTCCATTATCTTTGTCAGTTCCGGTTTATACTGGATCTTCATGTACATACTTCAATTTCCTGTGAGCACTTGACCTTTAAGATAAAAGACGATCTGCATAAATTGAAAACCATCCTTTCTCGTTTTTTACTCGTTTTTCATTGTAAATAACTCCTATTCTTGAAAATATCCAAGTCTGGTGCTTCCAACTTGAGCACGAGGACGACAGATAATTTTTTTTTTTCAAGAAGTTAGGCGCATCAAAGGCACCTTGGATCTTTCTTTACTCCCTGTTTTTGTCATCACTGCTTCTGCTCCCTGCATTTCCTCTCGAGTTATTTTGCAAACTCGACGAGGTTCGTGGTTTCACGGTCCAGCAAGCGACTCCACCCGTGTGGTTCGATACTGTGTGACCCTACAAAAAACTGGTGTCGTTACATAAATACTGCGGGAACTTACGGTGTCCAATAGAAAAAGCCTCCTGGTGTGGTTACACATGACGGTATTATTCACAAATCGATTACGTAAAGTAGCCTTGGCTTTAGCTTTGAATAGATCCTAATTGCCGACATTTACAAATGGTGTACTGTTTCCCCCCTCCCTTTTTCCTCTCATGCACTCGCTGCTCTTTTTAAGATTACCTTTCGTCCTTCACACTTGACTATCGCTATAGATACAGTAAATTCATTTTTTGCCAGATAAGATCGATCTTAAAGTTACAGAATCATCTAAAAATTAAAGATACCAGTTTTCATATTAGTTCTGTCTAAAATAATGACCTTTCACGTGCAAGTATTAGTTCGAGCCTTTGAACAAACTGAGCAGTTGCATAAGCGTCTGACTGAAACCGAGCTTTTCTACTGAAACTAAGAGTCGCTAAATGTTTCTTGAAAGTGACGACAATTTGTTGGGAATTGACACAAGACATACTAATATCAGAAACATGTAAACATTGAGAATATGTAGGATTATGCGTACGTAGGTTGATAGATTGGTAGACATGCAAGAGGCAGCAAGCATGGGTGCCAATCGCAAGGAACGAGACACGCTCTCGAAACACGACCCGATTCACCGACACACTCTTGCCAGAAAGAACAGAACGGAACGGAATAATCGAGAGAATGGCCAAGCACACTCGACACTGGCTGACGGGCACGCGATTATTGCTTTACTTTATAAAACATGGCTGAGTAGCTATCAAGCCACCATTCTATACCATGCTACCAACTTCTCCATGAAAACAACTTTTCGCCGTGCAAACACGCCTTTAATCGGCCGTCCTGCCACATAATCGCTCGGCTCGAGCCTTACGTCGCTCGTGAATGTCAAGATCCGATTCTCGAGATTCCAGTTTGAGCAACTCGCGTGCAAGTGCGCAAGACCCCCTCGGTACGCAAGCAAACGCAATTTCCATGCTCGAGCGCACCGCTCGACAATCAGTCGCTGGACGATCGATCGATGCCAAGATCGATCCTGATTTTCATGTTACCTCCATTCTGCCTCTTCCTGTCCCTCGTTATAACCTGATCGCCCCTGCCTTCATGTCTTTTGCTCAAGATTCAAGACTCAAGAGCATCCGTGTGGCGCCAACTTTCTTATTTGCGACTTTAAGGCGATTTCCTTGTTTATCGCTCACGACAAGTCGCCCGATGGAATCCGAAGAAGGCTAATGGTATTAGGAGGGATTAATGCGACATATTATGCGGCAATTCTTAGTTTCTTTGCCTTTTGCAATAACCAGAGGAATCGTAATGCAGAAATTGATCCCATCAGTACATTCACCTGCTATCAGATGCATGCAACCTATGTACAAAAATTTAAGTAATATACCCTTCGTATTTTTCTATATTTGTTTTCTATATGAGTAATAACTATTCCATGTGCAGAAATTTTGATGGGGTACTGCTATATTTGATTATTTACTCTCTCAATTTGAATTAGTGCCGATTCGTTTATTGATTCACTTTAGTAAGCATTTTTACTATCAATTAGTTAAAAACTACTAAATAATTTATTAAAGCTTGCTAATTGATTTAGTTGCTCTTATTAAATGAATTAGAAGTTTTTTTACTGTAAATTAGTAGTTTTTAAGTAACTGATAGTAAAAATGTTTACTAAAGTGAATTAGTAAACGAATTTTTAAAGAATTTCAAAAGAATTCAAAATCGTTTCAGGATTTTCAATTATTTAAAAATATTTGTAAGAATGGTACGAGATTTTTAATGATAATAAAAAATTTCAAAAGATTTTAAAATAATATAAAAAAAGTTAAAGAATTTTCAAGGAATTTCAGAGTTATCAAAATATGTGCAAGTATTACAAGAGATTTAAGAAAGTTTCAAGACGAAATAATTTAAAAACAAAAAGTATTTTTAGATTCTTTAAAATCTGTTAAATCTCTTGAAAACTGTCAAAATTTGTTGAAATCCATTGAAACCACTTGAAATCTTTTGAAATTCTTTAAAGTCACCTAAAAACTCTTGTAATCTTTTGAAATTTCTTTAAATCTCTAGTTATTAAAAATTATGAAAAAAGTATAACCATAAAATGTTGTGACGGGTATTTGTAATTCTTATAATAATTTATTCAGTTTATATATTTCGCGTATTATTAGCTAAAATGTCAAGTTAGCCGAAAAATGTCTAATCATATTAAAATATTTTTATTGAAATCAGAAATCTCGTCCAGAGCCTCATCAGAACTCCATTTTAAATATAGGGCTAAATGGGGCAATTTCTGCACGGATCTTTTTCGCACAAGACAAACAGTAAAAGAGTCTCAGAAGATGATCATGTTGAGGTCATCTACAGGGAGCGATCAAGGTATCAGTTGCACGGAAGTCAGGTTACATGCTATTGTATACTGATCTGTTAGAATCGGCATGTAATTAGCTGGCCCATGAGCTACCAGCTGGTCGACGAGTGGTGCACGCTAATGTGGCACTAATGTCGTCAGTCTCCTTTATGCACAAGGTGAGTGGCTGACCAGCCATTTAGTACCATGTTGCTTCAACGTACATCGTACATAGTACATTATAGTACAATCTACGCGTTCTCTTTACGCTGTGCTTTACTGCCTCTGAGCCGATCTCCGCGGCCGCTATTCTCTTGTGCGAGCAGTTTACGAGCGCTATTTTTCCCATTTCTTCCCCTTTTGCCTCCTCTTCCTTTACCATTCTTCTTCTTCCTCACAAAGAAAGAAGCGCTAGGCAAAAGAGTAATCGCCGCTCGTGCAATCGTTTTAAACGACCGGCAGATTCCTTACGTGAGTTTCCCCTTCGAAATTTGTCGTTTCACGCTTCAAAACTGATTGATAATGAATGACTTGAGGGAAACCTGCAATATGATAACTACTAAAGACGCCGCAGAATTTCCATTTTGATTCCGAAATGAAGAATAGGTGTTAAGTCTAGAAATCGTTATAGAAGATTCTGTTTCTCGGTTTTAAGTTGTTGATCCGATATTATTATAATTGAAAATCTTATAATCATATTTCCGGTGTTTTTTATGACGATATATCTTTAAAAATGACTTGGGCAAGTATCTCAAGTCAATTGGAATTTTGTATCCTGCAGAGAGCAGCTGTTTGCGATGTGTGGCGTTGTATTGAACCATGGTGTATGGTTTCTGTCCTAAAAATTAATTCCGCAGGTCACATCGTGTATTTCGGGGCTCAACCGCGAAATATCGTCTTTCGATCGAACTCCTGAGTCAGGTTATATTCCACAGCTGGAAACCGCGAAACCAAGGTGTTATGGAAATATCTTTGTGGTCTCTTCTAAAGATTAGTGTCACTGGGCTTTATTCTTCATTTTTAACATCCTGTTTGGATTAAGTTATTAAAATTTATTATATAAAAGTCGACGTTGCTCTACTACCAACAGACGATATCAAACATTATGGGTCCAGTGCCGAGAGAATCCAGAATGCATATGAAACTGGCTGTTTTGCCAAGTATTAATCTGCATAAACAAAAATTTACATAAACTGGTAAAAGTCAACATATCATGGCAAAAGACAGACAAGGAAGTGACGAGAGAAGACGGAAGTGTGTAGACGAGTATCCCACGTAAAATCGCAGCCTGCCACCTGTCCCTCGAACCGAAGGTACAGCGCGGTAATTACAGAAGAACGTTGTCGTCGTTGTTAGTGAAGTTGGTGAAGATCGACCCTCTTGGCAGGGAAATTACGTGAGCATAAGAAGCAGCACCCGTAGCGGAAAGACACTGAAGCACCTTCGAGTGTCATCAAGTGCTTGCAACCGCGACGATAGGATCTTTCGCAAGAAGACTTGCCCAAGAGTGTCGACAGATCTGCCGGCCTGCCGCTCGTCTCTCTTGTTTGCTACACAACTCGCGTCTCTTGAGTATAACCGAGGACGAAAGGTTTGTCAAGGTGGTTCTTTGACTTGTTCAACTTTGCCTAGAAATAATGGAGAAGCCAATACGTCCGACGTGAGCCCTGAACCGTGTCCGTCGAGAAGAATATAATTTATTATTAGAGAGCTTATAAGCAACTCTCTGACTTCCGGATTAAGAAACTAGCAGATGTCATAAGAGAAAGTCTCGATTTTATCGAATATCGATATTATGTTACGGCTTATTGATTATCGACTCTTTGCTGATAATGTTTTGTCTTATTAATACGTTATTGACAAATTATTATATTATCATCTCTTGATTAACTTGGTCCTTTACACCATTAATAATGGTGTAAAGCGCGTGTTGGTTTGTTAATCCCTTAAAATATCACGAAAATCTTTGAAATCCCTTAAAATTCTTTAAATTTTTTTAAATTCCTAAAAAGTCTGTTGGAACAAGTTAAAATTTTACGACAATCTTCGAAATCCTTTTAAATTCTACGAAATATTTTTAAAATCATAAAAATCTGGTGATATCCTTCAATAAAACTCCCTAAAAAATTTTTAAATCCTTCAAATGTCATAAAATATTTTAAAAGTTATAAAAAATCCCTTAAAATTCGTGGAAATATTTTACAATTACATGAATTCCTTTAAAATTCTACAAAATATTCTGAAATCCCTTATAATTCTACTAAATTTTAATAAATCCTAAAAACCTTTTGAATTTCGTAAAAATCACTTGAAACCGTCAAAATCCCTTAAAATTCCCAGACACCTCTTGAAATTCCTCTCTAAAAGTATTAAATTTAATAATTTCTAAAATAAAATAAACGATGATGAATAAAAGATGACTCTAGTACACATATTTTTCTGCCGACATTCCAGAATTTTTTTTGCCAATTTTAGATACTTCATTAACATTAACTTAGCTTAAGATTTAATTGACACTTATGGCTTCCGAGGTCTCACACCTCTCTTACGCACGGTACATAAAATACGTAGTGACGCCATAGATGACAGAAGATGCGTGTATACTTCGATTTAACATTTTTCTGCTTTTCTTCCTCGTATCCTTTTAAACCTCTTATTTTTTATTTTAATGCGAAGCCTTGGAAAAAAATACTTTTTTTTTGTTAGAGAAAAAGTGAAGTGTGATTATTCATATATCGAAGAATTATTCCTATTTTGTTACTCGTCAATAATTGACTTAACGATGAGACTTAACGACTTCTTGGTAATGGTCGCTTGTCCTCTCTGCAGTTCTTTAAGGTTCATTCAGAGATGCCCTGAGGTGCTTGATAACGCAAAAACGACACCACAGTGTCACGGGGAAATCGATCCGATCTGGTTGTAAGACGACCTGCCATTATTCAAGAGTGAAATGCACACGGAGTCGTAACTCCATGACTTGTTACATGTGACAGCATGAGCGTTTATGATATAAGGATTTTGATCTTTAACCGCTATCTTGATTGAATTGCTTTGAATTTTACCTCGGATTTTGCCCAAGGATCGAAGGGACATAATCATTCATATTTTTATACAGTTTCGAGAAAGTGTGTAATATGACCTATGGCAGTTTTACTTGTAGGGGTCGCGGGAGTTGAAGAAGGCATTTTAACGATTGTACATTTTAGGAGTGCACGTCAATTGCACTGAGGCGAGCGATTTCTATTTAGCGCGAGAAATAAGTTGTTAGAGTAGGGATTTGCAAAATCCACTGATCAGCTTCCTATCGCTTTACGTAACGCATAATTATTCGGGTATTATCGAGAAACCGAGGTGATGAGCAAGCGTGTACGATTGAGTCGTTCTTTTCTAATCAAGCTCTTAGCCTGAAACATTGGCAAAATTTGGCGCCACGCTTCCTCTTCACTTGAGGTGAGATACCTATAGCATTTTGTGCGAGTTAAAATAAAAATGGTGTGATAAGGTGATAGTGAGGCCTGTGCCGCATTTAATATTTGACTTATTTTGTCATTTTATGCTCAATTTCGATTCTTGAATTATTATTGACTTGATTTGAATTACGGTCGTTATTTGATGAATCTTTAGCGGTGTGTATATATTTTTGATGATAATCTATCATATTGATTGATATCTCGTAATTATTGACTCGCATTGTTTATTAAATATACGAAGACTATTGAACAGATGTTTGCCTTGTTCTCCTCAAACCACCTGCCTTTTCGCGTTTAATTTGACATATCCTAAATATTAAATATTCTCTTTAACTTTTGAAGGAAGAGAATTTGATTTTAAATTAAATTATGTACCCCTGGAATTTAGGTGGTTACAGCACATATAGTAAACTTTATATTTATACTAAACCAATATTTAATTAAATTCTGTATAAATTGGACATATATCTATTAACTATAAATTAAAGGACAAATTTTGCATTCTCTGTTATAGATTCGTGACAACCTGGCGGACGAGTTGGAACGTGACTCCCCTGGGAGCTGTGGGGGTGGCACCAGTAGTGGAAGAAAGCCTCTCGACTCCATCATCGAGCACCTACGCTCTACAAAATGCGCACATTATAATGGTAAGTTTTTTTGTATATTATCATATTTATGTTATGTTAGTTAAGTATATGAAATCCAGAAACAACCGGGAATTCTTTTTCCGGAATTCCAATAGGAAAAGCACGTAACTTGTGAACGAACAATAAAACGTTTAAGGAGATTTCGATTTTATGGACATCGTACTCGTGTTAGTTGCTTCCTCGTGGGCATGTTATGTTGTGCAATGTGCAGTTGTGCTGAATGAATCCCATCTTGTGGCCGTGCGAGACCAGTATCCCGTAGTCCTAAGCTGCTTACTCAATGGGAGATCGTTAGATAGCATTGGACCGCGTTCTCCGGCTGGTCCGAACCCGCTCTATAAATCCTCCACGGGCACAATTATGTGGGGATAAGGATTATTGTTATGGCTCCGCGAGATGGAGCCCCGAGGAGCGAAGCGCGAACCTCGCAGAGAGCCCTCGTAAATATATTCAGGGGGCCTCCATTATGCGAGACTCGAGGACGTTGATAACGTAATAATGAGGGCGTGGGCTAATGAGGCGTCCGTTGAAAAGTCGCGTAATCATGATTGACGTGGAGAGTGCTCGGCCTCTGGGCCCCTTTAGATCCAGTCGAAGACGACAACCATCAATCCCGACGACCCTAGGGAGTCGTTCATTCGGTTATTTCTGCGGTTCGCTGATTTCTCGATTTCCTGCTTTCTTTACTTGAGATTAATTATTAATGGGAACTTTCTTCTTATTGATTCAGTTACCTCAGGCCAAATCTTGCCTCCAAATTTGGATGTTCGACTAAAGACGCCTCTTCTACTTACGCAAAAATTTTCTGCAAGCAATAAGTTTTATTAAGTGTTATATTAAGTTTTGAGCTTTTATATAGACAACGTGATTATGATTTATCTTCTTTAAGTAGCATCTCGTACCTAACAGCTTCTAATAATTTATTGGGTACTTGAAATTGCTGAAGAATGATTTTCGAATACCTGTTCAGGTTATAGGATCAATTCGTGACGATTTTACAGGCTTACTTACGTCGCACTTGTAATTATCGATTCAAAAAAAAGCTTTCTAGGGGACCGGTTGTAGGTATATCGGACGATTTATCGTTGGAACGTGGATGTTGCTAATTTGAGAGCAGTTTGCCGAACTAGATTTTATCAAGTCTCGATAACGTCCAGGTAGTGATGTAAGGTGGAGATTCATGGGTATGATACTCAAGTCCAACTCGTCTAGGCTGAAGTTTATTGACCTGCTCAGGATTCATGTATGCGTTGTCGTCTAGATGATGCGTTTATTAGTAATAGTTTCTCAATCGACAACAACCTGTTACTTGGAAAAGTATCCTTATCTTTATACATAACTCGATAAATTTATAGGTTACAATACCAATGATAGTCTGGTATAGCTTTCAAAACGTGCGAGGAATTGACAAACTAAGTACTGTCAATAGTATTTTTAATTTTTTGACTTTTTTTTTTAAAGGAAAAGTATGTAATTAAATTCATATCAAGTATAAATAGAAATGCTAATTTACAGATTTCAAAAACACTTGAGCCAGACAAATTGATCACTCTGAAACTTGTTTTTGATATCAGACCTAATTAATCAGGGTGACCACATGTCAGGGAAGTCAGGGAAATGTCAGGCATTTTGAGTTTATCAAAAACGCGCGTGTTATATTTTGAAATTGACCGATTCTTTGATGCACTGCATTCCCGAGAGACATTAAAACAATCCGTTACGAATAAAATTTGTCAAAGAAAGGTTGATATGAGACAATTTAAATCAGAAAGTTCTCTAGATAGAAACTAAATACACAATGCAGTACCTACTCGATTTTGCCAATCGACGCGATGCGGTTACCCATCTGTATGCCTCGTGTGCCGTAAGATGCAAACATTGCTAACGCGCGCACAATCACGGAACTGGTTGCTAACCGTTTTGCACGAAGTACTGCAGCTGGCTCCCACAATCGGTCGGCAATTCGAAACGAAATCACCGCTAATGACACGCGAATCTATCTCAGTGGATCATCGCAGTGCCTTATTAGGCAGCCGATCACGAAAGCAAAGGTAGAAAGAAAAAAAGGGAGACGAAGAAACAGAAAGGAGCAAGTGGAAGAGAATGGAATCAACATGAGAGGTTAGCTCTGGGTTAGCTGGGTTAGCTCAGGCATTATGATGTCATCAGTGAGGGTATGAGCTCACATAATTATCGTATATGTCAACGCCGACGTCATCACCTGCGTCTTGCAATTATCCTGACATGTTCATAATAAGAGGTTCATCCTACTCTGCAAGGATCAAAAAGATCATATAGATGAACCTGTGATTAGAATAAGAATTAGTCCCTCCGATGGAAGCTGAGATCTCATGAGCATTGTTTGCATCCAGCTTAAGATGATGGGTGCGTTGCCGTTATCATAAGTAGAGAAGTCTGAATATACTAAAAACATCTCCTATGACTTTTAAAACCATTGTCAAACGTTTGACCTTTTAGTGGTAATTAGCAGACACTGTAAAGTAAAATAAACTTTCAGTCCAGTTAGAAAACGTTGCAGAGTTATCATAATAAATTATTTCTTGATCCTGCGACTTCCTTAAATATTCTAAACTGCAAGCACTCACAGGATCTACCAGAAAACTCGGACTATTACTCTGAATTCTACAGACATAAAACTCCACGATGGAATCACGAAAGTCTAAATAACATTTCTGCTTCTATCTGAAATCAGCCAATAACTAATCCTAAGTGGAGAGGTAATCAAATAGATATTCTGCAGATGCAGAGTGTGATCTAATCCATGTTAAATCTTCGGATATACAAACCCAGCACCCGTCGCAGTTTTCCTGTATTAATTTCTTGCACGAGCAACTGGATACTCATTGCGTGGAAGCTTCTTTGATGCTTTAAGGGCGGGGTATATAACCCATTCGCTATAAGAGTGCGCGCGCCCCGTATATACGGCGCATTCACAATTTATAATGCAATTAGAGCCTCGGATAGTAGCACTCGGATTTATGGCAGGTGGAGAGTTAAAGGGCGGGTAAGAAGAGAGGAAGAGAGATAGTATATACCGCCGGAATGAGTTACACGTTACGGCGGTAGCTGCCGATGGATTATTTATTACAGGATTTTCATTATTCCTTTTGGTGTGCATCGATGAACTAGTTTGTGGGGAAATCGTCTTTAACTACTCTTCACGTATCATCTCGATCTTCTGCTAAATTTGTTCTTCAATTACAAATTCCTTCACACAGATAACGTACTTTGAAAAATTGCCAGGATTATTTTGCAAATTACTTACTTTGCGTTTTCATTGATTATTAAGAACATTCGTAAAGTGAACACACTAATTAACAAATACACTCTTCTCTGTTATGAGCGAGAGCAATATATCTTTGCGTTATGATCCCATCGAGCACTATATATTTATGATGGTAACTCGAGAATCACTGAAGTAATTCTAATTTTTCGATTCACTTCCAATCTCAGTCTTTTCATAATTTCATCATTATTACAGGGTGGCCATATATGTCAGGGAAATGTCAGGAAAATGATGGTAGTTGTCAGGGAAAATTATTATTGTAGTTTCTTTAACAGATTTTAGAAACTTTCCAAGGATTTTGAAGCATTATAAAGAATTTCCAGGCATTCTTTGAGATTTCATAAGATTTTTATAATTTATAAAAGACTGCAGAATTTTAAGGAATGTTAAGAGGTTTTCAAAAATTTTAAGAGATCTTTACGTATTTTGAAAGGGATTTAAATTTTTTTATGGAATTTAAAAAAATGTCAAAAGTTATTTTTGATTTTGAAAAGATTTTGTCCAGGCTTTTGTTTCCAAGAACTTTTATTTAGAAATCTTAATGCATTTTAGGGAATTTAAAATTTCCTTATTGAATTTTAAAGGATTTCACGAGATTTTAATAATTTGTAAAATATTTTGTGAAATTGTAAAGGATTTCATGGAATTTTAAATATTGCAGTGAAATTTTAAATAATTTAAAGATTTTTCCAGGATTTTTCTAGGGATTTTAAAGTTCCTTGTGAAATTTAAAATTTCGAAAGATTTTGAAAAGATTGTCTTGAATTTAGACAGATTACAGGAAATTTTATGAGATATTTAGGAATTTTGAAGTTTTTCGTTGAATTTAAAGGATTTTAAATGATTTTACGGAATTTTTAAAAAGAATTAGTGAAAATTTAAGGGATTTTATAGATTATTAACAAATTTGAAGGAATTTCATGGAATTTTAAAACGTTTCTAGGAATTTCAAAAAATTTCAAGGAATTTTAAGAGATTTCCAAGGTTGTCGTGAATTTTAGAGGTTTTTACGAATTGTAACTGATTTTAAAGTTTATCGTGGAATTTTAAAGGATTCTAAGAGATTTTCATATTTCTAAAAGATTCCGTAAATTTTTAACAGATTTCAGGAGATTTCTAAAAGTCAGAGAAATGTCAGGAAAATTGAAAATTTAATCTTTTGGCCAACCTGTTATTATCTCTTTAAAACAAATTTTCAAAGAAAGATATTTTATTTTTGACGACGCGTTTTGCCTGCAGAGACCGGAATATCGCAACTGTGTGTAAATATATATCATATGTCCGTGGAAGAGTCGACCAATCATCGGTTTCTGCGGTACCTTCGTTTTTATCTGATATACTTCATCTCTGACCCTGTAACAGTAAAACGGGCAGCAAGTGCTGAATTTGCATACGGAAAAGAAAGAATAACTCATACCAAGACGACGCGTATAAGGATGTGACTCCTGGATGAGGCGTTTACGATAGGGAGTGGGAAAGAAGAAGGAAGAGAACCCCTGAGGCGTAATTAAAGTCGTTAATCCGGCGGCGGTCGCAATTAATTGCAACGTGACAAATCGAACGAGATGCTCCTTGTGCTTCTTAAACGATGGCACCGATCTCTTTCTACTCAGATGATTATTCCTCTCGCGTGCAGCTTCTTCGTATAATTATATATAGTGGACATGGTAGGGATTGGGATTTGTCCAAAAGTCACTTCTTGATTAACATTCTTCTCTTGCAATCTAGTGGCGCTACGCATATTTTCATAAAATGCAGGCTTTGAACTACTTTACTTTTTATAATACAGGGTGTCTACTAAATTTTTCCTGAGCTTAGCGTGGATCATTAATTCGGAATCTTGGGAAGTCTTAAATTGTTAACTATAATCTCAATTAATCAAATGTGTTTTCCCTGATTCGTAAAAATCTGAAAAAAGTGTTTCTAATGTGATGGGATGTTTAATTTTAATTGAAAGAAAGTTACTTTAAACGGTTTGTAATAAATAAGAGTCATATTGTAGAAATTAATAAGATACTACTTAAATTAATTAATCGGCAGTTTCTTATTTTACGGATTGGTTATAGTGCAGAATAATTTTTATAGACTATTATGAATTAATAGATAATGAAAGTGCTTATTTAATAAATTATACCGCGTGCTCGCTAAACGACTCTGAAGAATTTCTGACATCGTTAACGTAATTGCTAAGGTCGAAAAAAGCTGGAGAAGAATGTGCAAAGCAGGTGTATTAAAAGAAATGTTGCATTATTTCCCGGCAATATCACAGCCTCATTTTTCTTGGGTAACAAGACCTTTATATGCTTGCTTTGTTATAGGTTTTATACTCGAATAAAATCAATAACTAGTTTCTGGTAGAGAATGAGCGGAATTGTTTATAATTCTTCTCCTTTGATTATCGAATTGAAGCAGCGCTTGGCTCTATTTACTTTCATACGGTTTAAGTCCAGATTTGGTAGAATAATAATTTTTTTCTAAGAGAAAAAACTGATTTTTTAAATCTGTTTTAAGATTTTTACCGAGCACGTAATTATAAATTATATGTTACACTTTCTGGGAGATCCGCTTGAAGAGTAAATACTTCTAGGTCTTTGGGATCGACGAGATATTAGAAAGTCTTAGGTTGCGAGGGAGATGAGTGCGGGCGTGAAAGAGGTAAGGTGAGTCCGAACCGTTAATCGTAAGCGTAATTACGATAATCGCTCATTGATTGCCCCAAGACGTGCCTCCGTATTCCATCCTACCTCACGCAGAGCGCAGTGGTTGCATCTGTTGCGCCACCGCACCGTTGCATGATCATCTACTGTTTCGTGCACAACTGGAGCTAAGAAAGTGATCTTCATCTTTGCTCCAACATTTTTCTTCGGGTGAAATCTATCCTCGAACATCTCTTCCGAGTGATTTCTCACAAGAAGATGGATTAATATACATTGTACACTTTCGCGCAATGAGATTGCCTTTAATCAATAAGTGCGCACATAATCAGATCAGAGCTTCCACTTTATTATTTATTATAGCAAATTTCATTAAATTACAGGAAACGAGTTTCTAACTTACAGTGGTTGCTAACAGTAATTATTAAAGTATCTGAATTGAATGCTCTTTCATCATTTTTGTCATGCTCTATCTATATTTATGTCAGATTTTGCTGCTGCCTCCAATCGTTGGAGTAATCTTTAACCCCTTGCCAACATTAATGAATTGCGACCACGTAATGTGAATTGACTAATAGACGTGGCGAATAGAAGACTGAATTTCATTTGATCATTGCATGGAGGCATAGATCAATATCCCGTTTCGTGACTTATCTCGGGGCAAGCAGATAATACCTATTCGAGTGTAGAGTACCTGGATAAAGACATTAATAAAAACGCGTCGTGGTGCTGGCTCGGCGCGAAACACAACCAGGAATTCAAGAATACAATACGCATGACAGGATCCGTATTATGGATGCTCCTCCGATCTTGATAGTGTAAGGCATGGATCTGCGCTGGTGTTGCGATTGTTGGGGAAGATAAGCCATATTTCACTCTATTAAAATTTCTTGCCCAACAAACTGTAGCTAGATATCACACTTACGTACATTATTGCAAGGCTTATTTTTTCTTTTAGTCTGTTATTGCAATTAAAATAATTAATTGAAAGATCGCATGTGCAAAACGTATTTGATAGATGGAAGATTAAAAATGAGTCTTCGAGTCTCCTGCAGTTCAAACTCGTGAAAGATTGTTTTAAGAATAGCAAGTTTCTTTCTAGAAAATATCCTTAGCAATAAAGTTGACTAGGGTGACTTGTGTATTCTTAGGAAGTCATTAGGACGCTGCTATATGCAGTCTTCTCTTTCCTTCTTCACACAAATCAGGGAACAGTGTGCAGTTAAGCTTAAGGTATATTTAAGATAAACGGCAGGTAGGCTCCAAGGGAAAGTAGCTATACATTGTAAGCACACATTAGCTAAACACTAGGTGTGACCCAAAGTCATGTTTCAAGATTTCACCTGTTGTACTTGCTCGGAGCGAGTACAACAATTACAATGCTAACTTCAGAAGCATGATTTTTAGATAAGGCTAATTTAAACTGAACTTCACTGAATGCAGTAGTCCTCGACCTTGTAAATAAGAATGTAGAATGAGGCCCCATCTTGTCCCACGTTTATCACATATCAGTCAGGCAGTACCACCATTAGTTGTTGTCAGCTGCGTCCGTTCTTAAATTTTACTTTCCACCTCTACACTTAGATTCATCTTCCCTGAAGTGTTTTGCAACCCCCGCAACATAACAGCATATCACAAAGGAAGATTGTGTAACGTGACTCCAGGACCAGAATTAAGATGTCGACCTTCCAAGACTTGAATGAGATTATTAATTCTTCTCCAAGCACAGATCCTTCCACATCCGCCTCTTCACTCTTTTTCATTCGTGATCTTATATTCTTGTTTCCATTATGTTTCTTCTTACGCAGGTAAAAGTACTTCGAAAGATCCATTCTATTTTTACCAACTTTTTACCAACTTTTTACAATTGCTCATATCCCTAAAAATTTCTGATTAATTCGGCTTCATTTATTTAAAAGGAAACGTTTATATTTGAACGAACGATTGACCGTGACAATTTTTTTGATGGAGGGGAATGAACGAGAATTTCGTTCAGAGATTTGAGCAAAAACTTTTTGTGTTACAAGTTGTGCAGTAACTTCAAAGATAAAGTCAGTCAGTTGTGAAGGTTTTAAACGATATTTAGGAGGTTAATATGAAACTTTTGACATAACGGTGTAAAAACTGTAGATAAAGCATCACTACCGAAATTCAAAACGAGAATTAAGTAGTCTGGAGACTGATGTGTAATTTACGATAATATTGATAAATAGATATTTAAAAGATGTTTCACCAGACGAGATCCGATGTCATCGATTTTTTATTTAATCTCAAAGTATCTGCCGTTAATGTGAGATGTCAGTACGAGAAATAAGTTAGCTCGGCATCGAATAGCAGATATCGCGCGAACGGAATGATTAATATTTCTTGTCCCGTTCCCAGAATATCTTCGTTTAAGCGCCTCAAGATGAGAGCGAAAAGCCCCTTCTGCCGATAATTTATTTGAAATCGTGAAATCGTGTTTTATTATACCCACAGCGATGTCTTTTCAACTCTGTATTTAAACTTTGGAATAGGAGCGACCTTCCTCGCGACGTGCATTGATAATTAAGATATTGAAATCCACGTAAATGGATTTATTTATATTTTCAACCTCGATCACGGATTATCTCGAATACTTCGCGGTATCTAAGTCTTTCTCCTTAATGCAAATAACAAGGTTTATTCTGTAACTGGTCAACGATTTGATCAGGCAGAACTGTAAAAGCGATCGTAATCGATCTTTTCACAGGTACAAGATCCAACCTGATATGGGATACAATGATCAATAAATCTACGCTAATAATGTTATAATTATAGGAGGATATATTTAACGTAATAATAATAAATATATTTTGTGTCAGGATAATGGAAGATGGTGGTCTCACGTATCTTGTTTTATGATTGTGAGAGTGGTAGTTTAAGTAGTTTCATTTTTGAGAGTAAGATCTGATAATATTTAACAACATGGCCCATTGTTTTGTGAAGTATTTACTACTGAAGAAAGTTGCAATTTTTACTTAGATATCGCTTAAGACTTCCATCAATTTTTGACAATTGTAACGAATTACTTTCCGTAAATTATCTCCTTGCTGTATTCCTGTCATTATTCAGAGAAGGTATTAAAATCGACTGGAATTAAATTTTGAGGACTTTTGAAATATATTCCACCACTCCCTTTTGAAGTTGCGTCCTCGCAATGACGTCCACATTCCAATAAGAAGCATCTAGCGAAACTAAGAGTACCACGCCTACGGAAAGTGCATGCAGAAGTGGTAAAACCCGCTTGCATAAAATTGTGATTGGTCCCATTCGTGTCGTTCCTTAATCCAGTTTCCCTTGAAACCTCGCCACGAAGCTCGCCCACGTGCGAGTAGAAGAGGAAATGATAAAAGTAGAAAAAGAAGATTAAGTACTCTTGAACGATTGCAGAAATTGATAACCCCTGAGATGATGCTGATAAAAATTCTGGAGATATAACTAGTTAATTAATCTTTATCGACTTGGTTGAAAAGGTTTTATTAATTCTGACTCCAGACTTTTGTATCTTTTTGAAATACTGGTTGAACTGACATTTGTGAACAATACTCTGAATAAAAAGGGTAAAGTGGACATTTTCAATTATGGAATGCAAAATAGCAATGTCGTGATTAATATTCCCCTTTATCTAAGTCACTTGAAATAAATTGATCATTATATACTCTGGTGGTAAATTTCAAGAGCTCAGGAACGTAGATCTTTTGAGTTGATGAGGCAATTAGAAATTGAATCTAGGGAAGTGAAAGACGGCAGCAACAGAGTGTATAACTGCATGGATACATTGCATACGCCGATTGTGGGCGGGTGGGCTCTGTGGGTTGGTGGGCTTACAGGTTGGGTTGGGCTTCCAGAGGTCCTTCGAGGTCAGCCGTACGGGAAGGTGAGTTGCCTGGAGCAGAGTTGATATCGAGAAACCAATCAAAGAGATACTTGCGTGCGTTTGTGTCTACATCCACTTTGTTGCTCATTTTTTTCATATGCTTTCCACATTCCAAGTTTTTCAAATGTCAGTACCTTTAGAAATCTATCCGGATAGTCACTTATAGTTATATATTTTGCATTCCTTATTCCCACGCAAAAACATTGATGTGAAATCTCAAATTGGTGTCTTGCATCTCAATTTGAACAATGAAAATTTTCCTATTCTAATGAAAAAATCATAGTCTGATGATCTACACACGATCATGAATATGTGGGATGAATATTAAGTCAGTGTGAGTTTGAAGAGGTTGGCATCTGTCGCTCGTGGCCTCGGATGGTAAAGATGTGGAGAGGATGTTGGAAGGCCCAGGTCATGCAACAACAGGAAGGTTAGTTGCTCGGGGCGGCGACAACTGAGCGAACACCATCTCTTATCGTGACTCTAACACACATACACTTATGAGCCCTCATAATTTCAATGGACACACCAGCACTCGCGATGGGTAACACGTGTTTCCTGGAAGCTCGTCCTTTGCCCAAGAGAAAAAACGCTCTCTCGAGTAGCTATCATTATACGCATTCACGGCACATGTACTTACACGTACGTCCCACTGAGTGATCGTGATAGCCCCGGGAAATGACTTTTTGCCAATCATTTCGTAAGAGTCAAGTGAATTTGTTCTGTCAGGTAGGTCCGTTTGTTAGTATGCTTTTTTGCGGCAGCATCAATTAACTGGACAACCATGTGACGCACCAACGAATCATCTCTTCACATGGAAATACTTCCCGCATTTATGTCTAATTGACCATGACACGTATTATGTATTCAAACAATACAAAAACATTGTAATATACATTATGAAGGGATTTAATTAATTAAGAAATTTATATGATTGTGTATCTTTCTAAAACTAAGAGATGCTTTTCTTCTTTTGTTTCAGGTGAGTCTGACTTACACTTCAGTTTCTACTGATTCAAAATCTGTGAGTATAAAATTATTGCACTAAAATAGGGCTCAAGTAACTTTTCAGTAGAATTTCTATAATTAACGATAAATTTTCCCGCGAACTTTGCAATCTGTAAATAAGCGTGCTATAAATTGGAACAAATGACCTTCTCAACGGAGTAACCGTAAAAATGAGTCTTATCTTGATAAACGTGCCGCAAATTCTCTTTTTTATCAAATTATAGTCCAACGAAGTGTAAAACAATCTCTTCATGGAACTGTAACCCTGACTTCACTTTAATAATATTTTCCGTGAATATCATTCATCAGTCTTTATAGGAACTACCGTACTTCTTAAAACTGAATTACCTGAGGATTCGGTTCTTTGGAAAATATTTCAATACCCATACTTTGTATGAGATTCGAACTCGTGGGAAGCTTTCGTACCATTACTTGGCGTAAAAATTGCTTTCATCTTATATAGTTCGTGTTAAAGTTAGCCCTTTCGTGTCTGATGGTTCACAAGGTACAGACTCGAAAGTTTTTCATACTTTTAAAATTATTGAAGAAAATCGGGGAATTAACTTTGAATTACGCTTATAATGTCTTGATTCGGATTTTTTAAATGAAAAGCAGTTTGGCAATCAACTGTTTTTAAAGGTCAATCTAATTAAAGACATTTCTTTAAATAATAAAATGTTTATGACTTTTAATAATGATTGCGAACTATGGATACTTGTTTAGATGATGCAAGAGCGAATTGTGTTGGGACGAATCACATCTTTTGTTCTCGATTTCCGTCATAGCCGATTAATCATTTGCCACTTAAGGCAGTGGCTCATTATTCGTTTAGCGCAATTATCCGAGAAACTTTCCACCTCTCCTATGAACACCGTTTCCAATTAAGGATCTGAACCCAGTATTTTAAAAGTTAAGTAACAAGGACTCGGGTAGATTAAGCACTGATTTCACGCCTTAGATCGCGTGCTTAATCAACCTTTATTCGGGGAACCTTCCACATATAGGATTCCTTTTGAATCCTATCTTTCAAGATGTTCAGTAGAATTTTAATTGATCTGCGATGAATTAAAATCACGTATATTATTGAGAAATAAATAAATAAAGCAATGTAAAAAGAGTAGAGCAGTAAAAACGAAAGGTCTATAAAATTAATTTAAATATAAATGGTATTTAAACTACAATCGATTAAATTTAATAGTCCGAGTCTTTTTTAATCACTTTTTTTCTTTTCTTTTTTATTTTTTTTGAATCTTTTTAAATCACCAATAACAGGCCAGAATGACATATAAAAACAACACACTCTCAAACTTGAATTTTTTTGGTGACTGAACCCCTTCTATATTTAGAATTGAAGAATTCAATAAAAATTTAATTTAATTAAAGTAGCATTTCAGCGAGTTGCTTCTGTCGTTGATAGGGTCGTTAAAAATTCTTTTAGAGCCTTATAAAAGAAGTTTTCCGGTGGCGATTTTATTTTTTACCATTAAAACTTGAATACGAACCCGAAAAAGATAAACCTTTTGTTTGAAATAAATAAAACAAGAAATTGTTACAGAAGCCAAATTCTTGGAATACGAAAGAGTTTTGTGCTGGTATTTCCTTTTTTGAATTTCAACCTTTCATACTGAGCCATTTTTCAAGTGCGCCCGTGCGATTTTTCATTAAGGCTTTATCGCTATCGTTAAATCGGACCTGATTATTCTAAGCCTTATCAGCGCATTAAATCTAAAAGTACGCGTTAAAGGAACCGTAGTAGATGGACGGTTATTAAACGCGTAATCATCGTGGTATGCAGAAACACACGGAATCCTACCCTGAACTTACAAGGAAACGCAAGAGAATTAATTAACGAGACTCTTTTTTGAGAATCCATATTCATATGCATTCATGTTGATTTGACCTTCTGTTTCTGCTTCGAAATTTATGGTATTTCAGTATTTTCTTCGGTGAAAGCCATATTTAATCAGATGAGTGGGAAAATAGATTCTACGCAAATTCTTGCCGTAAATCTTTTCATATTTACGGTATTGCTATTGACCTCTTTTCGTGAATATATTTCTTCGTTATTTCATTTTTAATATTGTTCAGAAATTATCTTCTTGAACATTATAACAGATTATGGATCAATACGCACTGCTAAGGCTATTTGTATCGAAATTAACTCAATTAAACTCAATTTCTAATTGAAAAGAAGTTTAAAATACCATCAATTTCTACCAAAGTGTATTTAAAATTCAACAATTTTAACCATTTGTTTCTAATTTAAAAACCAAAATTTAAATTTTCTTATACTAGACAGAAGAAATTTTAATGAATGTGAAATCTGCGCCATATATCAAACGCAACGATAAATAATTTCAGGATAAAGATCGCGAGTAAAATCCGCGTCTTGTCGACGAATCGTAATCGCCATGAAGAGCGATAATAAATTTCCCATATATCTACGTGATCGGAATTCTATTGAATCCAGGTATACAAAGAATTAATAGCTAGTCCCGCCTGGAATAATTAATGTTGCCATCTGTGTTATACACGGGCGTTCGCATATATTTCTGTATTCATTATTTCACTGTTTGAACTGTTTTTGCGAGTATCTGGGTTTCCGATATACTGCAAAGAGTGGCAACGTTGCTCAAGAGCGGGTCTAAGACTGATAATTGCCGATGTTGGATAACAAAAGCGTGTCAATAATTAATCGCGGTTGAAACAGAGATTAATCAATTTCGCCGACGCTGGCCGTCGGCTTGTCGTATACTCGGTCAGTTTATTCTCGGCTTGTTTCATGTTGGTATATAACATCGCTATCTCGCCTTGGTAACGTCGATTCTCGTGTTAATTAACCCCATTGAGATCTCAGTTAAGATATCATTGTTCGCGCGACCAAAGCGTACCTATATGCCATCACTTTCTTAAAAAAAAAAGATGACACCCTTTATCACCTTCTCTGACCCGTCACCTAATCGATCGACTTCTATCCTTATAATAAGATTTTTTAAGTCTTTGACTTTCTTATGTTTTACTATATTTCGATATACAACTTCACGGTAACGAATTGATCGGGAAAGACCGGGAATATAATTTAAAAATCCAAAATTTTTATTAATTGACCAGCAGATCCGGTGTTTCCCATGATTTTAAGAGATTTCATAGAATTAAAAAAAAGATTTTAAGTAATTTAAAGAAATTTCAAGGGATTTCAAGAGATTTTATAGTGATCATTTTAAGGAATTGCAAGGGATAAAGACTTTAAAAAGATAAAAGACTTTTAAGAATTTAACAAAATTTCAAGGGACGGTAAGAGATTTTAATTGAATTCTTTGAAATTTCTTATAAACACTTGACATCACTTGCAATTTCTTAAACTATCTTAAACTCTTTAAAAATCCTTTGAATTTTCTTCAAATATTTTGAATTAAAGAATTTCCAAGGAATTACTTTAAAATTACTGAAAATTTCAAGAGAAATACTTTTAAATTATACAAAATCGTTTGTAATTTTTAAAAAGCTTCTGAAATCCCTTTCATTGAAAATGTCCAAATTTTCAATAATTAAAAATCTTTTGATATCTACAAATTCCGCGACGATCAATTTTCTGCTAGTAAATAAATAAAAATAAAATGGTTTCGGGAACTTTTTTCCATTTAAAAAATTCAATTTAAAATCTAGTTACTACGATTTTATACTAAAATTAACTGCTCTAGAGCAATCTTGGTTTTAATGATTTCACTCACCGTAAAACTCTATATCTCTCTCTCTCTCTCAATTACTCCATTAACTGCCCCATAAATAAAATATATTCGATAACTTTTTACTTTGGCACCTCGAGAAATAAAAAACTTTATTCCTACCGTCATTTAAATTTTTGATTGCTTTCTTTATAAACTACTAGTACAGTTCTTGTTAGTTTTGTTCATTCCTGCAATCAAGCGAAGTGGAGTGATATCATTTCCATTGATAGGTTTTAATTTGATTCAATTAAGGAATTGTCCAATGTCCACTCGATAGATTGCCGCAACATACGATCGAATGCTGGTTGACAAGTTTGACGTAATCTGACGTAATATGCGTTGTTGGAGGAGCGGGTCAAGCGAGGCTGTTCGATTTAAAAATCCAGCTTCCTTGTTTGGCATTAACCGATCGCAGGAGATTGCAATTAGGCCTGCTTCGTCAAACCTAGTCTCGATGTCTTATCTTTCGCGCCAGTTTTGCGATACTTAGTCTAAGTGCACGTTGATGCACTGCAGATCGCTTTCACTTTTACTCTGGACCTCTGTTTCGCCTGACTTCGTTTTCCTAGAGGTTGATATTTTTTCCATCTATTATATTATAACAAGACAAGCAGAAAATAATTGTCGAAATCGTAACAATCGGCACTAAAAATGGAACAAGAAATGCGCACGAAATCAGTTAAGAGCGACTTTCATAGATCACATAAATTAGCCTTTTGTGTAGTTTGGATTTTAAAGTGCATTCCAAAAATAATTTAGGCAATAGGACATGTTTGATTTTTAAACTTTCTGTTATTAGCATACTGCCTTCTCTTAATAAATAAATTGTTGTGTTCTAGTTCAGTTCGAAAGATTGATGTCTTAATAGTCGTAGTAAATTTTCGATATAAATGTCACTGATTGTGAGTAGGTAAACAGAGTAGATTCAGTGCAATCAAATGTTTCTTTACATTGTGTGCTATAATTTTCTATGTATCATAAAAGATTATCGTTAGGTACTGCAATTTGATATAAGGTATAAACGCTTGTGATAGCCATGGTATTTACACACTTCCATGATATTTATGAACTATCGTAACGTGACATTAATAACATATCTTATATATCTATGTAGGCAGTACATAATAATAGGAACAGATGAAATTGGCTTTAACTAAGCCCTGACTTGTCTTCTCTATATGAGACAAATCGACCAAATGACGATTCTGCTTGCCAAAGTCCCGTATGACGTTTTTGATTCATTGCTTGAAAATTTCCTGCGTCAAGAAGAGGCATAGACGACGCAATATCGAAGCAATAATTGTCCGCGATAATTAATGTTGTAGGCTTTCTTGCGACACAAATTCACGCAAAATGTCGAAGGTGATTCCGTGACACATTGCCTGCGTTCAGTTACCTCACCCAATAAAGAACATATGTTCTTCTCGCTTTTGTCTCGTCGATGAGGACCTGGGGACGCGTGACGTGAACTTTCTACCGTTGAACTCTAACGTACTGTTATATGCGCCTTGTAGAGGCATACTTGTCATTATGCTATGTGCAGGTCGAGCAGATGTCCATCAAACAAGAAAAGTTAGCTGCAGAGTCGTAAACAGATTTTTTTGCATCCTCAAATGAGGATATAACATTTCACCGTGACATTCATAAGAGACCCTGGTGAAATTATGAGCGTTTTTATTCAGAAGTTGATGATTTTTATTTATTGCGTGTCCGTTTTACACTACCGCTTACAAATATCAAAACACCTATTGTTTTTCTTTATAGTCTTGCAAAAACTACTGAATTATGCTTACAAAATTGTATCTGAAGTAACATGTGATTTCAATATATCTGCTACATATTGTGCAACCAAGAAACGAACTCAACTTGTTAAATTTCATGAGCATAAATAATGAATAGTATGATATATGCCAATTTCAGTACTTTTTCCATTAACCTAATTGTAGGGTATCGTTACGAGTGACCGCTTTAATGATGTTCAAAATAAAAGCAATCAGTCATGTTGAAGTCAGCTCTAATTATAAATATAGAATCCTAATTATAAAAAGTAGTTACTTATGCGCTAATTAGATTAACGATGGTGGCCATAAGGGAGTATCGCGAGGATCGTCGCGTGTTTTCTTAGAGACTTGGTACACTTGCTAACTGCTGGAGCCACCTTGCTTGATTTCATGGACTTCTATTTGTCTTCTCTTGCTCTTCTTGTGGTGAAGGGTCCAACCCAACCGACCGACCGAACGTTCTGCCCCGGCAGTCACTCTTTCAACTTAATTTTTTTTTCCTTCACTCGTCCGCATTTCTTGGGGCTTCCTCTTTTTGCCATAGCTCATCTCCTCTCTCCTTTATCTCGTCTCTTCTTCTGCATTCATCCTCCTTGTCACCCTTCTATCATGCCATATGTCCGATTATCTGACCCAAAGAATTGCTTGAGACTTACTCTTAAACGATAATCCAAGCACCTACTTTCAGATTGGAAATTTTTCTGCCACGATTGTCAAAAATGTGTAAGCTTCATTGAGATTTCGTTGTCTTGTTCATATTTCAAATTAATATACAGAACATGTATCTAAAAAGAAAGTTAAGGTGGAGAATATTATTAGAGCAATTTCAGTAGCTCCTGATTGCCTATACTTCATTGATCGATGTATCTATCGAGTGTAGACGTTGAGGCATCGAAAGATCCGAAATCGAAGCGTGATCGAAGAAATCGGGCAACTCGTACGTCGCTGCCCAGATAACGGAGCAGCCAGTCATTAATCAGCAATAATTACCGATGGTGAGATACGTCATAGCGCTTAGGTTGCAATAACCTTACCAGATGTGGCTATCTGGTGGCGTTACGAGCAGAGATCAGCTCTTCCATGGTCTCTGGTCGTTTGTAGATCGAAAACCAGATGCCCTTCCCGATATTTCTCCACCTCTTTCTTTATTCTCTTCCACTTTTCACTTTGATCGCTTCTCAACGAGATATCCGGCTGCCTGCCCGTCATATGTCACTGCCATAATGATACCCAGAGAATAAAGAGTTCACCGCTCTTTCGGTAAGAAATGCGGCGCGGCTATCGCCAGGAGCATCTTAGAATCTCAAGAGCTACTTATAAGAACATCTTTTTTTACTCTTTACAAACAATTTCTATCGGAAAGGTCAATGCTGTCGGCATTTCGCTTCTGCAGACTCATCCAATTAATGATTCTTGTTTCATTTATTCATTGTTTTACAAACGCCATCGGCGCTATTTTTTTTCACATTTTTTGACTTTTATTTTCCTTAGCTCATTTTTCTTAATCATGCTCAATGGTCATACTTTAGACCATGCCCTATTTTTGCCAAAGCCTTACTCTATTCCCTTCAATAATCTAATTTACTCTTTACCACGCCCATTGAACACACCCATCGAATATGCCCATCCTGATTAGCCACGTTCACCTTATTTAACCACATCCATTTTCACATTATATCTTCCTCAGCTCATTTTTCTTAATCACGTTCATTGGTCATACCTTAGATCACTTCCTATCTTTCTTAACGCCTTGCTCTATCCCCCTCTATTATAATTTACTCTTTACCACGCCCATTGAACACGCCCACTCTATTTTATCATGTAACTGAACCACGCCCACTATGATTAGCCACGCCCATTTTCCACCCGTAATTTCACTGGGACAACCAGCCCCCGTGTGGCAATCGCCAAATTTCTTCCTGGCTCCATTCTTGGGCCAAGCCAGGGGCCTCTAGCCTGGTCCTAGCTTGTAATTTGTAATGGCGCGAGGTACAACCTAGCCGGACTAAAGTTCCTAAAAATTCTGGCAGATGGCGTTGAAGTATTCTGTTTTCATTTTGCGATCTGGCAAGCTAGACTCTGGCCAGATTCTCCGTTTCATGGGGTGTTTGGGCCTAATTTTGCCACGCTTGGGTCTAGCTTAGGCCATAAAACAATTTCCACACGGGTCAAAGATAGTTTAATACTTTCATTTATATACATAGATAAATACTTGATTACTTGGCCTTATCATGTTACCAGCTAGCAAGGTAATAGCAGTAAGAGCGGGAAATGAGTTTAATTTCGAATAGATGATCAGAGGTAGAATTTCCACGATCATAACTGAACAATAGCAGCGTGCAGCGGATGTTGCGAAACAATGTGGCACCGAGGACGTTGGAGATCCAATATCCATCCACTTCGAGTAGGTCGACCCGTACACAGCGGTACTCACCTACCTTATATGAGTGTTCGGGTACACGACCGCGGGGTATCCGGAGGCTTGGTCGAGTCTTTGGCTCGGCTCTCGACCCTTGACTCGAAGAATTTAATTTTAAAAAGTCGTGCAGTGTTGGCAACCGGTATGCCGCGCCGCTGGCGATTATTTTGACCACTCACGCCGCCAGTAATACGACCTGCTTGCACTCGTCGATTATACAGCTACTTTCGAAACGTTAAGGCCGCGTTAGGAACCTTTTGTTATTTTTCTTTTCATGATCATTATTATTTTTTTTTCTTTCGTAGTAGAAAATCGAAGTGTTCACTTGACCGATAAGTGGAGAAATGATCAGACATTTTAGGCTGGATAAAACGAATAGAATATCAAGGACTTTTTTGGCCCTTCATTTTATAAATTTTTTATAAATTTTGTAAAAACTCGTGAAAAAACTCGTGTAAAAACTCGTGAAAAAACAGTGAACTCTTCCTTTAAATGAACTTTTATGATTCATTATATGTACGTAGATTAGATCATTACAATAAGAAGTTGCGTATTAGTGTGCTTACCTGTTAGATTGCAGATCATCAAATGCTGACGAGAGTGGTTTATTGTAGTATAAAAAAAGTGGCAAAAGAAGGTTTTATGTTTTATCTGATAAAATGAAGTCATTAAGAGTACATGAATTTCCTACGGAAAATAATGGCAATTTAAATTCTAAATTATTGTTAATTCTCCATTATTATTCATTATCATAAGTGATAAAATATGAATTAATTTTTGAGAGAAAAAAAAAAAAAAAAAAACCGGTACTATTAAATTTATACCATAGTCCAACTTTTTTGTTTTTTGCATTTTTGAATATATTTTTAAGAGAAGCTACTCTTAATAACGATATACAGTTCTCTTAAAAAAAATCTTAGTCTCAAGTTAACTAGCATCTGTATGAATAAAATGCAACAAAAAGTAAAAATCAGAGATTGAAATTGCTAAATTTGTAACATATTGTTCATGCGCAGATTATTATTGTAGTGTTTGATGACCCATTATAATTTTTTCACTCGAGCAAATAATAAATATTCGATGCTACTTCACGCCTCGTCAAGAAATCTAAAATTTTAATCAGATGTGCCATTCATAAATGCGCAATTTAGCGTAACGAGTTACTGTAGTCAATGAAAATTACAGTCTTATCGATGGTGTAGCTATCCTTAGGTGCCCATTACGTTATCTGTAATTACCATCGCTCACTACTTTAGTCACTAATAATGTACATGAAACTGCCCTAAACATATTTATGACATTTAGTTGATTAACACGACAACATTGAAACAGTTTTTGCTTAATAAGCAGCGATCCTCTATTTTATATATTTTAAATTACCGGTCTTAACTCATTCTCGCCCGAGGTGCAACCACTATTTTTAATGAAAGATTCATGGTCAAATCATCTCATAAAAAATACGTTTAATCAAGAAAATTGTCCCTCCCATTTATTATTTACTACTCTTGCAAATTAATTAAATGCTGCAATCATACTAATTTTATTTTCAACATATATAAAATCGATTAATCATAAATCTAAAATGAAACGAAGCACTTTCAGGAAGCTTAAATTTTCTCGGCGGGAACTTGCGGACTGAAGACATATAAATTCAGAGCTTACCAGATTTAAATAAATTGTTGTAAATCATTCTCTTTTACAAGTCGCTCAGTTCACCATATAAAACCAAATGACTTTTCTTGGGCTCAACAAATTCTTTCTGCACTCGAATCTCGCGTGCCGCGCAGGGCTGGCCCCAGTGGCACGGCAGGATCTTCTATAAATCTTCATTTACCGCAGCTGCGCATGCGCATTCGTGCAAGAGGAAGGCCCCGAGGTCGCGCGGAATTTAAAAAAAAAAAGGAGAAATGAGTAACGACAGCGCGAAGTGCGCGGCCTCGGTCGATGCAATTCGCGGTCCTGATTGCAAATCAAACGTCCTGGTGCGTCGCGATGCACCTCAGATTTGCAGCACAGTGTGGTCAATAGTTGCTCAGTGTCTCGACAGGGCCGTGACAGGTAGGAGGGCACCCGGGGCCAGTTGAAGTAGCTGTGGGCAACGCGCGAAGCTGCCGTGCGCTCTTTCTCTTTCTTCCGCTCTTTCTCTCCCAATCTTATAACTCACACGCACACTTATCAACTTCTGCTCAAGAATTACTACTCCACTCATTCGTTTTAATTCCACTCTACTCAGGAGGCGAAATACGAATGAAAACTCGAATGAACCAAGAAAAAGGAAGGCGATGGAGTATTTTATAGCAGGATTTGTTTTTCCATAAAATTAAAGCCTTTTATTAGCCAAATTAAATTATAAGAAGATTTTTTCGTTTTATGTCCTAATCCAGTACCTTTCAATTTACATCCAAACCTTTTCAATCATCGAAGATGATTATCAATGGGATAAAACCACTCCACTCAACTATAGTATTATGAATGAGGCTCGCATCCATTTCATCCGTTTCCGGCTCGATGAGCGTAATTATAACCTAGTCACGTTTTGACACGGGAGATCAAGGTGTCATTTTCAGAACACGTATCACCTGCCAGAACTTTCCTTTCTAGACCCGACCTTGAATAGAAGGTGATCGAATTGCTCTCTTTATAAGCTTAGCTGGACTACGACGAACAATATAATAAAATAAAGAAAACAAGCGAGGCGAATGAGGAGGCAGGGTAAGAGAGAGAGAAAGAGAGAGGGAGATAAGGCGATGGTCATAGAGGAAAAGGGAGAGAGATGCAGGTCATTTAGATACTGTGTGTCTCAGGAGAGATCTCCTCATCCATCAAGGTCACTTGACTAAAAATCATACTCCATCTTTCGCTCCTTTCTCTACCTTGTGCTCACTTGCTTTGCTTTCCTACACTCTTGTATTTGTTTATCTGACCGCGTATCTGTTCCTGTAATGCACGATTTCATATCACTCTTGTCAATCGCCTACATTTTTTCTCGTTCCATGTTTTAAATTATGATAATTACTCTCTTATTTGATAAGGTCAATTTTTTGATACTGTATCATCAGAGATTTTACTTCTTCTCTCTCCGATGTTTTGTTTTTATTGCCGGATGATAATCATAAAGATTTGCAATCTCTTATTCGATTCTCGACCATATCCGTCAGTCTTCTTGATCGATTTAATGCCAATCAAGAAGTAAAGGGAAACGAGACTTCCGTGACCTTTAGATTATATAGCACTTGTAGTCTATTAATGAAGTTTCTGCTTTCTTCCCGTGTTTTCCTTTACATTGTATTTTTCTTGTCATGTGATTGAAAAGAGCTCAACTCAAAGAATCAGTAATAAAGTATCTAAACTTAATTTAATTGACTAACTATTCTTGCACGGTGTCTACTGTGTGGGAATTTAAGGAAATCCGGGAAATGTCCAGTAATTGAAAAAAATCCTGGAATTGTCCTTGATTTTATTTTTGACTCAGGAAGTGGATTTCCGATTTGAATAAACTTTGCCGAATAATCAATCTAAATATTTTTACTTGATACTTGCAACTTTTCTTAAATCTCGAAAACTTTTGAATTATTTTCAAATTCTTTAAAAAGAAACTTTTAAATCACGTTAAATTCCTTGTAGTATTCCATAAAATCACTTGAGTTTTTTTTTTAGAAATCCTGTACAATTTTTTGAAAATCCTTAAACTCTTCTGAATTTTTTTTTGAAATCCCTTCAACTTCTTCAAAATCTTTCGAAATTTCTGGAAATTCGTTAAAATCAATTTAATCTCTTTTTTTAAATCTCTAGAAATCTCTTAATCTTTCTGAATTTTTTAAAAATTCCTTAAAATGCGGGAATTGTTCGCGAATTTCGTGTGGGAAAAATTTAGTAGACACCCTGTCTTGAAATCTGTTTTAAATGCATTTGTCCGTTTGTTCTTATTACCCTGAAAATATACGAGGCTTGCATTCATTAAATAATTAGCCAATAAATTGATTTTAAATCTTATTAATGTATCAGCATTCTCGTCATCACGTCGGCCCATAATAGCAAAAGAGGATCTAATCAAAGATGAGCGAGTGATTCGCGCGGACTCATAAAGTAACGAATCACGATTCTCGCTTATTCTAAGACTGTCGTCGAGTCATGTTAGGTGCTCAGTGTAAGATTTTCACTGGGTTCAATTTATTGCATCCGGTTTAGTACGTACACCCTATTCAGGAACACCTGCGCTACGAGTGCGCGGCAGAATCACGATGGAAAACTGGTGCACGTATTGTTAAGTCCCTCGTATGGAATGCAATCAAGATTCTTAGATGTAGACCTTAGGTTGAACCTTATTTTTTCCTGCTTTCGCAAACTCGTGCCAGTAAGCGTGCCCACTGCCCATGCAACTTGAAAGGATTTTAGAAAGGAGGACCATGTGGAAGGATAATTCCAGTATAATTCTAGTTCCTTCATCTCGATCGAAGGCTCGATTATGCTGATACGGATGTGAGATAAGGTTATGAAAGAGGTCACGAAAACTCAATTTATAAGACACGATTGTTCTTTTCATTTACTTCTTACCGGCTTCTGTCCTATTTTACTCTCTTAAAGGTACCTACAGGTTGTAATGGAATCCAACCCTGGCGAAAGTTTCGGATGGAAGTTCATCCCGAACCAATCCTAAATTTCCGAATCATTCCGAAATTTGAATCCGAATCAGTTTCATTACTATCTAATCCGAAGGAAGCTTTCTGTCCTTTTTAATCCTTGTATCAACTCTCAATTCAATCTGAATATAATGTAGAGCTTTCTTTTCAATCCTTTTTAATCCTCCACCCAATCCGAATCAATTCGGAAAGTTTTCTTAATCTTCTGAATGCATTTCGATCCATAAGTCTTTTCGAAGTTCAGTCCGGATGAATCCGAAGCTAATCTGAACAAACTTTCATTCCTTGTCAATCCGAATCAATCCGAAAGGTTCTCAATCCTTTCTAATACATATATGCTTAAGGGATGACATGGGGGTAAGTTCAAGATGAGCTAGAGGGGTGAAACTTTTTGGGATATCTTTTAGCATTGAAAAGACCTATTATCAGCAATAAAATTTTCACCCAAGGAATTAGAGTAATTTAATGAATTTTTTAATTTTAAGGGATGAATTAGTGAGTTCCAAATGCGCGGTGGGGTTGAAACCTTGGTGGGTCATTTATTGGGTTGTATAGAACTACTTTCCACCAGAAAACTTTAGATCTTGAATGCCTTACAAATTTTCATTTATCGTAAACGTTGCAAATTTCAGTCACTTCAAGAAGTAAGTAAATGAAGGCAAGTCTAATTAAATCAACCGATTAACACGGATCGTTTGGTTTTAGGCCTCAGCATCATCCATAAGTAGAAATCAATGCTAATTCATGGAAATTGTCAAATACTTTTTTATCTCAAACCTGCCGGAGATGTAATTCGAAATGCCATAAGAAGTACTCGTTCTCGGGAGGTCTGCATTAAACGCGAATACGAGTCCGGTTGAATTCTTAGAAATTTCGTGTCCCGATAAGTTTCGTCAACAGTAGACAGGGTGCGTGTAAGAATGTGCTTTCGCGGTCTTCCATGGCTTTTGATGTCCTTTTCTGAATCTCTTCCTTTCTCTGCCTTTCCTGAGCTCCCACTGGTCAAGTTCGGTCAAGACGGTCAAGTTACCGGTGCAGCAGCTAACCTCGGATTAATTCGAGATCAGTGCAGTGCTCTTTCGAATACGTGGGTGTGGTAGTGTCTTGCCGCGTGGATTATGTGGCAGTATAACGCACCTATATAATGCCATAGGCGAGGAATCAGAGAGAGGAAGAGAAATCGCGAGATATGGGAGAAAGAGAGAAACCAAAGGTCGCATACCGTGCTATCGGACGTCGTCCAAATATTTACGATCAGCAAGTCGTCGTCGGCTTTATGACGGTAAATTTTGCGTGTGACATGCTGCAGAGACCGGTCTTCTTCAGATATCGTCTTCTTTTTACTCTTGCTTTTGATTCGCCGACCCTTTGAGTTCAACTCCAGGGGTAGGAATTATAATATAACCCATTTGACCATTTTTACAAAGATTTTCGTTCTGGATAGTTCTGAGCTTTCTCGAGAGGGGGCGAGAGCTTTCATTCTAAATAGCTCCTAATTTAATGACACTACAGTATTTGTACAGGCATGGATTTATTAATCTGACAAATATGTGTAGGAATTATTTTTAGTTGCAAAAATAACTTTGTCAATGAATGTGCTGTGAGAAGTTGAAATCGGAATAAGATCGTGAGGTCGTAATCAGGATATATCGCGAGTTACGAGACCCGGCTCATGATCACGAACAATTCAAATCTTTATCTGACTTTATGAACACGAGAGAGCATGTTCTGTATATATTACCACATGTAGATAATTAATTCGTGATTGATGTTCAACAAACGTTCTATTTTTATTTCCTGTCATCATAGAAACACGGACAGGAACGAAAAACTACAGTTATTGCTCGCAACATGACAATAATAAATAAATAAGATAAATAATAGGCAGGTTCATTTAAATAGTAGCTGGGTTGTCAATGGAGTAGGAAGAGACCGGGGATTAATAATTCAGTATAAATTATTTCTCTATAAATTAGTGCATTACAGAATTCCAAGAGGATTTTCGCCATCGTGAGCCGATAGCGTAGAAAGATAATGTTTATACTATTTGATGAGGACCTGCAAGAAAGACGCAATATTCTATTTTATTTCTCTACCGAGAGTTTCATAAAGAAAGCGATAATCCTGTCCTCAGATTGGTAAGCTTGAATCCGGTCATTCTTGATCCTGGAAGGTAAAAGGTATATATGCAGGCATAGCGCGCTGGACATGCGGCTTATCCAAGTGCGAATTAAGAGACTGCATTTTATTAATTCTACGTCGCGATGCCCTGTAGCCACGCGATGATTCTGCCTACGCACGTCGTCACCTTCGAAGATAATTAATGTCAGTCCGGTCCTCCTTTGGCTCTGGTGATATTCTCGTTCGCGTACACTTACCTGTTTCCTAACGGCCGTGCTTAAAACTGGATTTTAATGACGCCTTTTTTGCGGGTCTTTTATTTAGTCTTCGCGCAGTCTTTAACGAGCCAAGGAAACGAGGCGCTTGATCGAGCGGTAGAGTTTATGAATGGTGATTACATGCGCGGGATGCGTGGATGATGTTACATATTTTTTTTTATCTTACAATAGAGCCACAGGCCGATGAGGATATGATTTTGAATTGGCTCTAAAGTTACCTGTTTACGGGTTCTTTTATGCTTGTTAAAGGGAGTTGCGAATTGCTTTAATTCTCCGGAGTTTAAAGAAGGTTAAGAAACTGTTTTCAGGCACGACGTGACGCCTTACACCCATAATAATTGGAGCAGGGGAATCCATACTTTATCCTTTTTTCCCCTTTTAGCGCTCTTTAAAGAAACTCATCCTAATTACGATGAATGAAGCACTGGATAAAGGCTCGTGTGATTCACGCCACCGCGATTCTTGTTCGGTGTCTTGTAGGTATAAGCCTCCAGCTGATTTAACGCGTCGCCTTTGATGTGCGCAAGATCCTTTGGAAGCGGATCAGATCGAGTGAGTATGGAAGATGTCCTTCCAGATTCTCAATGCGAAATCCCTTTTCGTCGGAGAGCCAAGAAGGATATCGACGCATCCACGTAGGTATAGTCTTGTGCCGCATCACATCACATCCCGTCGTATCGGATCGCATTGCGTCTCATCGCGCTCGCATCTTCCTTACAAGGAACGAGGGGCATAAAAAGTCGCCGGACTTGACTCTTTCTGCGGTCACCATGCTGCCGAGGTGACCATCACACCCAAAGGTCTCCCTCGAGTTGATGGGAACAGCAAGCGAAATAGTTTCTTAGTCGAATAAAGCTTTATTGTCGGTTGACGATATTGATCATCTAGAGTGGACTATAAGTATTGAGTTATATTATGAATGTTATGTTACATTATGAAAGCTATTGTTTTTTCTTTTCTGGATTGTCGCAATTTTTCTATGCATAGCAAAAAAGATTGAGCTATGAAGAGGAAGTTTGGCATTTACGATCCAACTAAATAGACATCAAGTAGTGTCGAAATTTAAAGAAATTGGGGAAAAACAGATTGCCTGTCGAAACTTTGAGTGAGTTTACTTAACTTCCGCGTTTCCTAAGTGTATCGAGGTATAATCAACGGGTCAGACATCGCAACTTGTCCATTTTTTTTTTCCTCGTTGCATTAAATTCGCCCATCGGGTGGTCGCAGGCTTTTTGGCGTATACAAGCGCATTTTAATGCGGCTCGTTAAGTCGTTCGACCGTAAACTTTTTACTCAGCCGTAAGGTCTCCGTCTTCGCCTCTTTCGCAAGTAATTTGAAAAAATTGTTTCGCTATTGAGTCATCTGTTTTATTAATTTATGCTACTTGCATATCTCTCGCGACACTATTTTATATCTTTGGCCATTCCAACAAAGTTTGATAACTCATCTGTCTAAAGAATTAATTTAATAATTGTAATAATCGAATCATAGCATAGCAAAAAGGATGAATTGACTCATTCAATTATTTTTTCAATTTAATAACATTTATCCAACGCTGTTGGGTATTTTGTTCTTGTTTTTGGATATTTCTTAATAAAGATACTCAAGTTCAAGACACTGGTTCAAGACAAGGGTTCTCACGAAATTTTACCCGGAGGTGAAGTCCATGAGCGTTTACACCGGCCAATAAATGCTTTCAGGATTTGTTACTCTGGAGACTTTTTACTGCAGCACTGAAAGGTCGTAAAAAGTCAAAGAGTGCATCACAGAACCCCTTCCAACAATTTAATGATCGTGACGTATGAGATCTGAAACACATCTTTGTGGAGCCAAGGATGTTCAAAGTACATTTGCGTTAAACTTTGGCCTTCTTATAGAAAGTCAGAATATAATTTTTCATTTCTCTGATCAACTACTCGAAATTTCAAGTTGTTCGATCGGATTCCAATTGACATTTGACTGAAAACGACAATATCAGTGAACAGGTTTTGTGAGGCTGAGAGCTTGAAAAACAGCATGTTATAAAGAGATTTTGTGCGTATAAAAGAAAAATCTCGGGATAAAAGGTTGATAGACGTTTCCGTTAAACCGTAACGATATCGTCAAGTTATATAATAGGTTCCGTGTTATGACAGATTACGGACACGTTTAAATTATTATCATGGCAAAGCGCGGGCGCATTTTCGAGGGGGGTCGTGTACCTTTCGGATATCGGGCCGAGTGATCTACGGCAGCATCGATAGATCGATGACTGACCGACCGGAGAAACAGCTGCCGGGGGCACGGGGTGACCTAAGCCTGAGGTTGATCGATGACTTCGGCGATGACCCCACCGAGCGATCTCAGCTATTCCTTCCTTCGCTCTTTCTCCTCGCAAGGATCTCGTACGAAGAGTAACATTTGACTTGTAGTAGATGAGGTTTCTGATTGTAATACATTCTAAGCTTCTTGAAAATTTATTACAGAGATTATAAATTTATTAATATCATCTTTATTAATACATATTTAATTGTATGATTTATGATCTTCTCGTCTTTTCAACCACAGTTAATTACAGTAGAATATAATGAAAAATGTTATTTATTTTCTGTTTCAGGTAAGTCTTTAAAGGATGTCTAAATATCTAATAAATCATCTGGTATTCGGTGAGTGAAATAATATTGCTTCTATGTTGATATTATTGATCTAATAGTAACTTCTCATTTAGTAACTTCTTCTATTTATGTTACGTTGTGCAGTAAGTAAACAGTAAATAGTTCCTCTTTTGGATTGATTTCCGGAAGACTGAACTTTTCTTTGTAACTTTTGACTAACGAGGTTCTCAATAGGCAGGGAAAGCATCTTTAAAACAATTCCGATTCCGGACGTTTATAGTGAGTTTCTGTTTGATTGTATCGCAATTACCAGTAAACAAATTGCCGGTCAATTTCGCAAATTGCAGGCCTGCCGAATGAAATCTCACAATCTGGGCTTCTACACTCGAACCTCCGTGCTACCTTCTTCTGTATGATCACCTTCTTATGTGAGATCCATACACGAATACATTCATAAGCCCTTGTTCCACCTTAGTTTAAAGCACACACGTGTGGCTCATTCAGCCTTCTCTTATCGACGGCCATTAATACAGTAACTTATTATCTGATCAAAGCTTATTTCACTCCCCGTCAGGAAGATTTCGCCTTAACATCTTTCGACAGGAGATTCACAATTCACACTCAATCTTCGCATCTAAAATCTAAATGCACTCGGAATGATTCAATGGCAGAAGTTAATTAGTTTCGTAATAAGATCCCAGTAAATACATTGCATATTGAAACTTGTAATAATAACTTATTATAATCTTCTAGAGAATACAAATTTACGTTTTGAAATCTTTCTCAGTACTAGAGAATATATGTATCTATTCTCAATATGATGAATTGAATTGTGCTCCTGAATGGTGTTGTTCAATAAAAAGTATCGTTGTCATAACCATTTGTTCTCGTGTATGTATCTGTAAGAAGGTTCAGGATCAAAAAAAAAGTCTACTTGTATGCTACCGACTTAACCTATTCTCAGATATCTGCACGCGTTTGCCAGTAAAAGACTACTTTGCATACAGTAACTTCAGTAAAGCGATTTCAACGAAGCGGCACCGCTTTAGTCGTTCTCGGCCTCCTACTTTCGATTTTCTTGTAAGTGCATAGGCTACGAGAACTTATCCGGGTAATAACCTGAATTTATATTAATATTCGCTTCACACACGAATAATATGAATTTTACATTTTTTTATCGACTGATGTAAATCAAGTGATGAAACTTATGTCGTAATGAAAGAGCAACGCCTCGTTAAAAAAACTTTTTGAATTATTGTATGTTGATTCAATAGTTTATGTATTGATCAGCGCTTTTCATTTATTAGATTATTACGTTACAAGATTAAAAGACAATTAGAAAATTTAGAAAATATTTGAAAATTCTCGTCCCATTGATGAAGATTTTTCTACTTGAACCGTGCCTGATCAAACTCTTCCTTTTCTACTGGACAATACACACCTATGCATAATTAAATCCTAAATAATTAAATCCTTCAACCACATGAAGTATTTAGAATTTTTTTTTAAACTGTGTTCATATCTTACAAACGAGTACGCGTTTGCACACATACGGCAAAGATGTGAACCTAGCGTATGATCGAAAAGGTAATTAATTATGGAGGGAGTGCGCACATATCGTCTGACATCTGCGCTGGTTTATATTGTGCTCATCGGTGCGTGGGCGTATCGCAAGTGGCTGCCTACAGTGCGGACCTGAAATCATTAATTCGCCGCTTTGCGAATCTTCCGCTCTTTCTCTCTCTACTCTCCCTCTCTCTTTATTATATAACACTCTCTGTATTTCTTCTCTCTCCTGCCTCTAAGCGCCATCCTGTTTCCTGTGATGATGTTTTGATTTCAAATCTTTACTCCTTGTGCCCATTCGCAATAAAAATAGTGGTCAAACCGAGCAAAGTAATTATTTCCTCTGAGTTTCGTTTCTATTAATCCTATTTTCTTATTCTCTTCCGCAGAGAGATCCGCTACTAATTACATCCGACGTTTTTTCATTTTTCAAACATTGTGTCTAATCGGATTTATAGAATAAGTAGATGAGATTAGAAATACCACATCGGTGATGATGATTGTCTTTGATCTACCATTGAATGATCTACCATTGAATGATCTACCATTGAATGATCTACCATTTTTACTGTTTGTGCAATTTTCCAAGAAAGAATATTCCAGTTTCGTTCTAGTTTCTTTATATAAATAGAATATTCTAAAAGGTTCACTGAATTCTTATACATAGTATCAGAATTTACTGATGCACGCTGGATATATCTAGCTCATAAAATAGCAATGTGAATCGTCGTTTATTGGCCTAAGTGTACTTGTAATTTTAAGCAGAATCAGTGCAACTGGCTGTTAGATAGCTAAGTGGTAACTGAAGCAAGGTTACTTCTAAAAGAGTAATTGTCTGTCCGCGCCAATAAAGATCTTTATCCGTCCTTCTGCTGAAGGTAGGCATCACAGTCGCGTGGGTTCTTCGTATTTAACAAGGCATGCACCTCGTCGATATACAATCTCGGTGTTAAGCCATAAAAGTTCATCGTTTACTTCTTGCAACAAGGTTTCACACTTTCACGGACACACATCGAAATTGGTCATTTCTTGAAGAATCTTGATAATAGTTTCATTAAAGCACTTCGTGCTGATTCAAACAGTTGTTACAACTTGACAATTATAAATTGACTAGGTTTAAACTTGGAATGCAAAGATCTATGAAATCTAGTTTGAAGTGAGTGGCTTAATTTAGCAAAATTATCTTTGCGTGTAGTCGGTGCGATGTGCAGTGACCAGGATTAAATTAACTAACGAAAGCCACCGAAGCGACTCGCGCCTAGGTTAATAAAAGAATATACCCATGTGGCGTATACAGCGGGTCTCCGGGTCGGCGATGATGCCCTCTGCTGGTCTCGTGGCGATGCACAATCAACGAAGCGTGCTCATAATGACCATTACAGCCCATCCGACTTTCTACTTCGCTACTACTACAGTAATCGCTCGTGTCTACTAAATTCTTCCTAAAATCTGCAACTTCCACCGGGGTGAATTATTTGCCAATACGAGCTCAAACGCGCGCTCCGCGCGCGCATTTACTTTGTTTCTAAATGTTATAATTATTTATATTTTATTTCTTTTTTTCTAACAGATATAATTAATTTTATTTTTTATGAGAGCATCATAAATTGTACTTTTTAACACGATAATACTAATAAAAAGAATACATTTTTAAAATTTCCCGCGTCACACGCCATTTTCGGTATTTGACCAATAAGGAAAAAGCGTTACGTTACGGATGATCTTTTTATAATAGGATTTTTTAAATTAACTGGAAAAAGTATCTTTTTGAAATGTTTTAAAATTTCTTAAAATTAAGTAAAATCTCTTGAAATCCTTCGAAGTTTTTTAAAATCATTTACAATCTCTTAAAACCCTTGAAAATCCCTTAAAATTTTTTTGGAACTCTTGTGAAATTTCTCAAAAATCATGAAATTCTGCATTCTTTTGAAAACCCTTCAAATTCTTCAAAATCATAAAAAATGTCTTGATATTTCCTAAAATCACCTAAAGTCTCTTAAAATCCTTAAAATCTCTGTAAATCCCTGATTAAAAATGTCGCTACTTTTTTCTTCCTTAAAATTATAATAAGTTAACAATAAATTATAATGATTCTATCGTGGAGATACCCTATATATTTCTAACCGGGAATTGTCCATAAATTGCCGGGGAATTTCGTGGACAAAATTGAGCAGACACCCTGTTCTACAATAATTGTACGATTAAAATCAGTTATTAATTCTTAACCTTGCTACAGGTAGCGATCAGATATTTTTAATTAGTATTTTAAGATTCGCCCCTCCATTATTAATGAGTTCACAATCTCCTTTCCTTTGCTTGAAACCCATAGTTAAAGGCAAAGGGGTTTCGCGAGTGGTCAACGGTCGTCCATTACAAAGTAGGTACCTAGGTTGGCGCGCGTTACGATAATGGCATTCATGTTAATTATTGTAAGTAGACCTGTGTGTGGTTGCACAGGTAGTGGTAACGGCGTGTGCCACCATTACGTTGAGCAGTTAGCGTGAACGCACGCTATTCATTTCTGCAAGAGATCGTCCAAGCCAAAGGAAGGAAGAACGAAGAAGCAACCAACAAAGAAGAAGAACCCTGGCGTATGAAGCCACCTGGAGGGAGGAGGCAGGAAGGACGACCGAGCGAACTAGAAGTGCACGTTCCACCCCTCCATGCATGCATCCTTCTGTTTCCTGCTTAAGGTAATTATTGGTTATGCTCCAGCATCTTCGGCCCCAGGGGTGGTTGGCCTTCGACCCTTCGGTATATCCTCTCCATTTACGTTTCTTCTTTTTTAAGCACTCCACTCGTACTTCAACCAGCACGAGTTGTCAGAGAAACAAAAGATATACATTTTGTTTTTTACTTTCTTCAAAAGTCTCAGGAAGGACTCACTTTAGTCCTTCATTCACCAGAGAAATTTCCCATTGTATTATTTTAATTGCTTTTGTGTGAATGCCAATGAGAAAGTCTATGTACACTTCAGAGTTCGCTGTCCTTTTCCTATTTTTGCGAGAATTTAACTTCTCCTAAGTAATCTTGAGATAATATTTTTTTCGAAAATGCTGTGTTTTCGTTAATTGTGAAGATCACGAAGAATGTGAAATTTGCCTTCATTAAATTTTTTGACAAATTATTTACCTACATGAACTTAGTCTTAATGTATGTCTACAATTACGTTATTACGTGGTTTACTTAGTAATCGCGCAAAATTTTAGTGCTTGCACGCGTATCTGAATAATTAGAGATTAGTACGTAACATTGGGAACATTTTATGTGACATTGTAGCCTAATCTATATAACAAAATTTTTATTATTTTCCGTATTCACGTTTATAAGTTTTATGGTTACATAGTATCTATATATCTTTGAGTAATGCCTCAAGATGATAAAGTTTAGTACCCCTGAATTTCAACATATGTGTAAAGTTATGACGTGTAGGTGTCTCAGACGAGTAAATATCCTTCTCCCACCTTATCTAAATAATCAGATGCTGGGTAGCACATATATATATCGGTGAACATTCTTTTAAAAAATCATCAGTTACACGTCAATTTCTAAAGAGTCAGTGTTCTTCTTCTAGAGAAAATGAAGTCTGTTATTGTTGCTCTGCTTTTTATTTCTGCGTTCTTTATTGGTAAGTATATAATAACATTAGTCATTTTCTTCTAAAAATCCTTTCGGCACTTTTTCTTTAAATTAATATTAAATTGATTTAAAATTTAATTTAAATTAAATTTTATAAGTATATTATACACATACTTCGTTTTCTTCTTGCAGGTTCAAGTTCATCGAAAGCAATTCATCTTGATCCTTATGATAAATATTATCTATACTTCAATCAACGTGCACCTGAGTTATATGCACTACCCAATAATAATAAGCCGTTCATACTTGGACCTGGTCCAGAAGTTAGCATTACTTCCCTCGACCCAAAGAAGGTAAAGATATCTTTAGAAGGAATTCCTATTGAAAATTTTCCAAAATCCGAAAATGGAAAAAAATCCGAACATACTAAAAAAGCTGCTATTGCTTAAACGTCTGGACATCACAACAATTGTAATTTAAAGATGCGAAAAAACCTGAGAAATCTTTAGATAAAAGACATTCTGGATGCAGGATCTTTTGAAAATTCGAAAAAAATGTGAGTAAGCTCAACAGTGTGAAAATCATCAAAAATCTGAAAAGGCTCAGGCAGATCTACGAATAAACTATTTACTGTTGATTGTGATGAAAGCACAAAACTTTCCATTATATGTATTGTTGACTTGAAACCTTTTTAAATCATGTAATAGGGTGAAAATAAAAATAATTACTTACTGATAGCTTTGTTAGCTTATTTTTGTTTTTAATCATTTTAATAATATACTAACAGACAGAGATAGTCAATATTTTGAATAAAAACTCGTGCAAGCAATAAAGATTGCGTTATCACTAAGTAAACTACGCAATAATGTAACTGATGTAAGTATAATGCTTACATTATGAATTAAGTTCCTATATGGGTGAATCACAGGAAAAATTTGTAAGGATGTATAAACATATATCATACTTGAGTATATATAATTATATGTATATATATATATATATATATGATTAAAATTTGAAAAGTGATCTCTGAAGATGATTAGCATGTTCTCCAATTAAGTTGTCATTAAAAGTAGAAAGTCCCTTTTATATCTCTTGTTATTCTCTTGACTGGTGAAGTAGCGTTGACCACGTGGACACCCACGTAGCATATAAGATGGAGACTGCATATCACGGAGTGACCGAGGAAGGTATCTTCTTGGTACCATGGAAATGAATTCAGAGTGCCGGTATAACGAGAGAGCGCGTATTAAGGTCGATCTTAATTAGCGGTAATTTAATTAGGATCGCCAGCGTGACGGTTAGCTTGGGGCAGGTCCGAGTCGGAGGTAAGAAGACGTCGGCATGTGTAATAATTAAGATGGGCAGCCTCGCGGTGAATGAACGCAACGTCACGGAAGCTGATCGCGCAAATTTTCTTTCATCCAGGAACGCTGCACTCGCCTAGGTGCACGCATATGCTTTGATCTGGCTTTTTAATCCTACTCACAAAGCATGCAGAGCAGCAGTAAATTAATCGCTTAGTGCACTCAATGTCTCTGTTTTTATATTAGACACTTTAGATAATTACTTAAGATGAAGTTGGCAACCAACTTTTAGAGTTCAATAATCTAGAGATTAATGATGGAATCCAAAATCTTGTCACATTAAAAAGAATTTATATCAAAAAGCAGATCAACTTTCTTAGGATGATGTTTGTGTTTACTTAAATTTAGTATAATTTCTTGTATCGACCATATGTTCAGTTGGTAATTTGAGGTCGTAGAGGTCAGTTGTTTGCTCGATGATGAGGGCTCACAAGCGCGTTTGAGGTTAGCGCCTCTTTCTTGCGTGTAATCAGTTAACTCGATTATACATACATCTTCTGCTGAGCAGGGCAGAGGAGAAAAGAGCCAGAGAGTACGAACGAATCGCGGGTATGCTTCTCGCCTCTAGCATCTTTTATTTATTTAGCTGGCCAGGAAGCCGTTAATTCTCCTGGCTACCCTGTGGTAACTAATTAAAGGTCAGATCAAACTTACATATCCGCAAGAGTGCACCAGGAACACAAGTAAGCGTCCCCTTCCGGCGCACTTACGGATCCAATTGCCACTTTCATATCGCAATTGCCAATCGAAATGTTCTCTAACATACCTAAAGGCTTGAATTACGGTTTTTTACAAACTGATTTTTACAAGCTGATGGTAGTTAATCCATTAGCAAAAATTTCAGTAGTACCTCATCTTTATTTAGTTTGTTTAGCTAGGCGATATTAATAGATCGTGGTGGCTGATTTGGAGTCAAATCTGCTCTTTGGAAGCCTTATTATATACAGGTGGAATTTTTCCCTTGAGACTGGGCAGTGTCCACCCAGAAAACAGTTTCTTTAAATCAAAGAAACATTTCTTTGATATACGGTCAAAGAAAAAATTTCTTTAAATTAAAGAAATTTTTTTTGATTCAAAGAAATTTTCTTTGATATGAAGAAAAATTTTTGGTTTAATTAAAGAAAATTTCTTTGAATCAAAAAAACTTTCTTTAATTTAAAGAAATGTTTTCTTTGACCGTATATCAAAGAAATGTTTCATTGATTTAAAGAAACTGTTTTCTGGGTGTCGTTTAATAATTTCATCGGGAGCGCGATCGCTAATGGCGCAGCAAAGTCCGGTTGAAAGCATGAAAAAAATCAGAACGCGACCGGTTGTACTCGAAGCTCGAGGGTCGATCTTGGAGAATGCGTTGAAATGAAATCATTAGTGTCGCGCCACACGGTCTCGGCGCGCGGCTAATGGGGAACCATAAGGACTAAATAATGGTATTGTACCGATCGGATTTCTATCGTTAACAAGCCCGCTCTGAACGCGCATAAAGATCGCAATAGCCGTAACTCAGCCGCTCCCACAATGCGTTTGAGTTAACGCACTTCGTTACTTGCCAATGACAGAAAGCCTTCTTGGGAATCCAGGATCCATACCAATCCTATTTCATCATTTACACATTGATCTTCTGTTATAACTTGGACCATCCTAAATTAATGCAAGATTACAGGGTGATCAAATGTCAGAGAGGTCAGGGAAATGTCAAGGGAAGAAAATTGTCAGGGAAATTAGGAAAATTTCAGGGAAGTTCGAGTAGATATCAGGGAAAATAGAAATTGACATTTATGCTAATTATCTTATTTTTGCGTATTGCATATAGAGCTTTTATAGTTTATTTAACATCCCAGAAGAGGCAGGAAATTTAAAGATGCTTTTAGTGCATCTAAAAAAACGTCCTAAGCAGGCCAAAAAATGTCCAATGTTCCAAATACGTCCTAAAAGCGTTTTGGAACATTCGTGTTCACTGGGAGATTTTATAGAAGCTTTCCAAAGATTTCGAGAAGGATTGCATGAAATTTTAAGAGATTTTTTAAGAAAGTTTAGTGAATTCAAAGGATTTTAAGGTATTTTAAAGAGGTTTTTACATATTTTAAGGGATTTTAAAGTTTTTCGTGGAATTGTAAAGAATTTTAAGAAGCTTGTAAAAATTTTAAGAAATTTTAATATTCCTCATGGAATTTTAAGAGATTTTAAGGAATTTAAAGATGTTTCTAGGAATTTCAAGAAATTTAAAGGAATTTATAGAGAATTCCAAGGTTGTCGTGAATTCTAGAGATTTTGACGAATTTTAAGTGAAGACTTCAAAATTTTTCATGAAATTTTCAAAGATTTCAAGAGAAACTTGTCTGAAAGTCAGGGAAATGTCATTGAAATTGAAAAATGGAATCTTGTGGCCACCCTGGATTAGACGATGAATATGTTGAAATACTCAACATTATTAGCTGAGGTTAGATTATTGGTCATTAGTCTACTCATTCTAATGTCCAAGCAACTCCTCGACGCAATCTTTATGTTTAGCTCAAAGTAAAATATGAAACGTAACGCAACGCTCCATTAGATCTGTTCTGCAGGTAATTAACGAGTTTCCAGTTAAGTACACAGCCATTAACGGATTGGTAGCGCGACTGGGACGCGTGGGCAACTTGCAGAGTGCACACCACTGACGTTATTGGTACCGGACGATATTGCATTCAGGTCGAACTGACATTCGCACGAGACCCTACTGACGTTGACTAGCTCCGAAGAGAGCGACTTGATTGAAAGTAACGACGACGGCCATGGACGTGTTGTACGCATTTACTGTCTTGTCTCCCACTGTACTAACGCTAACTTAACTATATGCTCCTGGATTACCAACTCTCGAAATAGTTAGCTTCACTATTGTGAAAATCAACTATTGCATTCTATCAGAGACAAATATTTTCTTTCAAATATTTTCAGCAGCTAAGAAAGTCGCACCCCAGAAGGAATTTTGGTTCATTTCATGTTGGTCTATTCAATAACAAACCATGTATGTATCAACTTGGAGAGAAAAAAATCTGTGTATGCAGACACTGCATGTTATTTTTTTCATGAATGCAGGGTTGTTCTTTATGAATGAAAAGGTTTCAATGAAACTAGAGGAGGAAAAAAAAGGAAAGAAGTCAAGTCTCCAACATCATCGGATTGGTCACATAATGTGACGTGGAGCGATGCTTACTCTCCCACAACGGCGAACCGGTAGGAGATGATGTTATAATGGATGGGAGAGCGGACATATGAACGCGGACAGGAAGTCTAAATCCCTCTACGAACGAAAGTCACGCGGATCTTCGCATGGAGGCCTTACAAACCTCCTACGTGCACGCAACTCATTCACGAGCTTTTCCATCTACTTTATAAATGTATGAACACTAGTGAGATCTTGTCCAGGAATCAGGAGAACGTCCAGTTTAATGGTCACTCGCGGAGGATGCGTTTTTTACGCCAGTGCGCACGCAAGTCCCTCAACTTTATTTTACAACGCTCAAGAAACTTTGTATCTTCCAACAAGTGTCATTAATTCGAAGAATATTCTTCACTGCTTCGTTAAACAGTATTCTCTGTTTATGAGGAAAATCAGTTAGCACATTCAAGTGGAGCTTTCGAAATTGAAGAGATTAATTATTATTAGAGGGTTGAATATTAATGCTCGGATATGATCATAGATTAGAGAATCAACTCGTGACGAGAGTTGCGTAAGATGAAATTATATATCATAAGGAGGTTACAATTTCATTTATGAAGAGACGATTCTCTCTAAAGGCTCATAACATGTCCCATTCTCATTCTTATCCTTCCCTCTCTGCGGTATTACCTCCTCTCATATTCTTGTAACACACTACCGTTCAAAATTCTTCATCTTTATAACTCATTTTTTCATTTTTTGTTCCAGGTGAGTCCAACTTCCAAGCATCGTAGATTTTCAAAGGTGAAATTTCTGTAAGTAGTACAAGAAACCTAAAAACAAACCGGGAAATGCGATCTGCTTATTAAAAAATGAAAGTAAGAAACGTAAAAAAAATATGTGGCAGAAGAAAAAAAATAAGAAAGATGAAAAATATAGAAGAGAAAGAAAAGAATAAGGGATAGAGAGGGTGAAAGAAAAGAAGAGAAGGGAAGATAAGGGGAGAAAGATAGGATCAAGCATCTCGCGTCTTCCGTCGACCTGGCGTCGTCTTGCCACGGTGATTGTTACGTCAGGAAAAAAGACGCTGGGCAAAAAGCGTAGATAATTTAAATTACATTTCTCATCATAACCCGCGAGTCGGTTAAACCAACACCGCCAGTTTTTGTCTGGTGTATCTTGAACCAGCGAATGGGCGCCCACTGTCAAGAATAAACGTGACTCCTCGACGTCGTTCCGTTCTGCTTCTTCCCGAACCTTCCCCTCTGCCGCCGGATTATCCTGGTCATTCCGATCTTCATCCCGGTCCACTCGTGCCGACGATGACTTGAGGATTTCTCCCGCGGATCCGTCGTCATCGCGGCTCTATTGTTCATCGCGAAAGCGACCTTCTTTCTCATTTTCCTGTAAATCCATACTCTCAGGAAGAAGAAATCAGCACGCGACCTCTTCGTCCTGTCTTTTTTCATCCCCTTTGTCGCTTTTTGCCATTCTAGATGTAGCGGCACATCAAAAAATTATTCAAAGTGCATATTCGCCTACAAGAAAGGTTTTCACAAAAATTAAGTGGATTATATGCATAATATAATCCCTGCCCTCTAGAATCACCTTTAAAATCAACCCCTAAAACAAAAAATTTTAGGTCTTTAAGTTTGGGGATTTTTAATAATTTTCTTTTGTTTTTGGATTCTTTGGACTTCAAATGGAAGCATTTAAGATAATAAAATTCTAGATGTGCTGTTTACAAAAAAGAAATTTCGTTGTAACCGTTGCAAACTTCAGTTCCATTGATATGTATTTAAAATAATTTTAGTAAGTGGTCCTATAATTTTGAACGATAGTTTATGTCGTCTATATCTATATCGACGGAAGGATATCTACTTTATATTGACTGCAGAGTTTCTCTCTTATTGAGGAATTCTTATCGAATTTGAATTGAGAGCTTGGAAAGCGACTGGATCCAGCAGCCAGGCAATCCGGTCGTCGTCAACGACCGGTAGTCTCCCGGGAACCTCGTTATCGGGTCGGTGTTGATATATGGCGTGCATTGCTCCTCCATCCACGCCCAGCACGCTCTTGCTCTTGCTCTTGCTCCTGCAGGTCGTGGTCCTTGTTACACGTAGCCTGCGGTTCAAGTCCGGATTCTGTCCATTGTTCGGACCGCCCTCTGCGGCACCACCGACACCGCTGTTGTTGCGATACTGTCTTATTATAAAGGCGGCAATACGGGCCCTCTAGTCTCACACTTGTTGAGACAAGCCGCCATTCTTTATTCGGACTCTTGATGCCCGGAGAAGAAATAACAGGACAAACGAAAAGCTTACTTGCAAAGAAGATGAAATAAATTTCGATTTTGCACTTGTCGCTGGACATCCTCAATTGAAAGTTATTGCGCCCTTTGAAGTTAAACCGACTCTCCATTCTCGCATTTTCAAATTTACATTCGTAAAACATGGGCTAGAAAAAAGTTATTCATTTATTTTCCTAAATACATGATCCATCCCATTTCTCAGTAGTTCATTGCTAATTCAGGGTGGCCACTTGTCAGGGAAGTCAGAGAAATGCGACAAGAAAAAAAATTTTTTTAGGAAAACCAGGGAAATCAGGTGTCAGGGAAAATAGAAATTGACATTTATATGCTTTGTTATTTATGTCGTATTACACAGAGAGATTTTATAGTTTATTTAGCAGATTTTAGATGCTTTCCAAGAATTTTTAAGGATTATAAAGGATTCCAGGCATTCTTTGAGATTCTTTCGGTTTTTAAAAGATTTTAAAAAGTTTGTAAGAATTTTAAGAAATGCTGATTTTTTTAAAAGTGATTTTAAGGGATTTTAGTGTTCCTCGTATTATTTTAAATGATTTCAAGAGATTTTTAAGATTTTTAAAAGATTTTGTGAAATTTTGAAGGATTTTATAGAAATTTAAGGGATTTTAAAGGATTTTAAATATTCTCGTGGAATTTCAAGGGCATGTGGTAATTACCATATTTCAAGGTAATTCAAGGATTTCAAGAGATGTTTCGAAGAATTTTTTCTATAGATTTTGCTTCATTTTAGGGAATTTTAAAGATCCTTATTGAACTTTAAAGGATTTCACGAGATTTTTATGGCTTGTAAAAGATTTTGTGATATTTAAAGGATTTCATGAAATTTTGAAGAATTCAAAGATATTTTTGTGGAATTGAAATGATTTCAAATGAATTTGAGGAATTTTAAAAGATTTCCAAGGTTATCGTAATTTGAACTGTCTTTATAAAGTTTGTCGTGAAATTGTAGTGGATTTTAAGAGACTTTTATATTTTTAAAAGATTTTGTAGAATTTTAAAGTATTTCAAAAGATTTCTTTGAGTTCAAAAGACTTATTAAGTGATATTATGCGAGTTTTTTGAAAAACTTCTATAGCATTATTATTAAAAATTTGTTCCCATTTTCAACACTTCAATGTCAGAGAAATTTGTCAGAAAGTCAGGGAAACGTCAGGGAAATTGAAAAATTGAATATTGTGCTCATTGTATTAATACACTTGCCGACATTCAGAATAGTGGGGTTCGAGGTAGCCTCGTTTTTTGCAATCTGTTTATTATAATTATCATTTGTGCCTCGAGAACGTATCTCATTTCATTCTCAGTCATAACGTTTACTTTGAAAGGAGCCGAAAGGTGTTGCAAACTTTAGGAGTGAACTTTAAATTCCATAAGCAATGCAATATGGGAGTATGGCATTGGTCGTCCTACTGCTTCAGTAAGCGTGCCATGGTATAATTTTATGCGACTAAGGTCGACTATGCGGATGAAATATCTTCGGAATGGCATGGGTTTCCCATGTATCACTCTGTTAAAACAGCGATGAACCTTTTCCCTATCTCGCAAACGGTACCCATGGCTACAGCTGTGCGCTCCAACTCAAATGAATAATGCAAAATATGGACAAATTTATTAATTGCCTCACGTGTATCATCTGATATGAACCAAGTGCACGCAAATCAAGCTGCCATTATCAACCTGTATTTCAACCCCGAGCTCGTGCTCTACATGATCTTGCTAGGAAAATCTGGACATTGAGAAATAGTTAAATGTCGTAGACGAACAAAAATATATCAGAAAGCGAGCCAGAGAAGTAGGAGACCTGTTTCCGACATCTCGAGCAATCAAGGGTTCGTGTCCGTGCGAAACTTATTATGGTCTAATCTAAATATTCTTAGCTCTGAAAATAACATGAGACGGCTCACAATTTAATTCTTGATTTATTTCTTTAATTCAGAAAATTGACTTACTGGAAACGAAATTAAATCTAAACTAGTTTATCCAAAGTACCGTGCCCATTTTTAAAATAATGCTCTATTTAAAAAAAGTGACGAGTTCCAGAAAAAAAATGTAGGTGTACTTTTTTTTTCTAAAGTGAAAGGCGAGCAGCGAATGGCCATAATGATGTAACTACCGTCCTATAGGATTCCGAAGGTCGCATCAATTCTTAACCCCATCGGTGTGGCCTCTTTTTACGTGGGAATTCTCTAGAAAAAAAATTAAGTCTATAAGAATGCGTACGCTTTGTAAACTTGGAGTGCGCGTTAAACGGTTTCACGTGACGTTGCAGAAGCAAGAAGTATACTTTACAGAGGATAAGAAGGATTAGCATCTAAAAGGTTGAGTACTTAGTTCGGGCAGTCGTTCACGCAAATGAGCCTGAGTTTAACGGATGTTTAATTACTGCATGTAGCTAATCGTTATCTAAGAACCAGGCGTTCAGACTCTAATTAGAGTTGGAAATCGGGATGCTGAGCGTTTACGTATTTCAGTTTTTTGTTTTAGTTTATTTTACGTTGCACTTATATGACGAAAAATTGAATCACAATTTTCTAAAATTATGTCGCAATTGAATAAAAATGTTACATTGCGAGGAGCTAGAGTTTCGTAAAACTATATAAAAGAGTTTTCTATAGCAAGGGTGTGGCTCTTTACGTCCTAATCTGAGATAAGCTGTGGGAAGTTTGAAAAAGTATCAGTTTTCAACTCGAAGTCAAGGGTCCTGGCTTCTTCGCAGCTGGAACGGGCTCGCCCAAGACATTGTAGGGCTTATAAGGTAATCCGGCATAAATCAAAGGGCTAATATACTGCGTCCGAGCAAGTAATGCAGCCGGCGCGGCGGAGGTCTTTTTATCGGCGAAGTAAGACAATACACATTTACATACACGCTCCACTCTGGTGCAGAAGTCCCCTGCAAGAGAGCATATGGGCCTTATTGGAGCGAAGGCCGCGGATAGCAATTACAGAGTTCGCTCGCGGCTTCTGTAGATTTTGTCGAGGGCCGCGAACGCCGCCCGTATTTAGAATGGTTTTTATATTTTACAGGAGTATATTCATTTTATCCAATTCTATCTTTGTTTCTTAATTGTCTTGTTAGTTTCGACACTTATTGTGTCAGCCTGTACATGCATTTCTGTATGAAAAGTCTATTTTTTTTCTCTAAAATTGAATCCGCGGAAATTCACTGAATTTCAGTGACTCGTTTGTCAAGATTTCATTCAGTGAAAATCTACTGAGAATCAGTGTAAAAGTAACTGTAATTGAGTAAAAAGTTACTGCAATTTTCAATAATTCTCTCTAAACTACTGAAAATTTCTGTGACTGTTCACTGCTTTCCAGTAGAATTGTCACTGATTAAAATTGTGAGAAAAGAGTCACTGAAAATCAGTGGAATTTGGTTGAGAATCAGTGAAATTTCACTGATTTTTCACTGGTTTAAGTTAAGGGAGTAAGCATTTTTTTTACTATCAATTAGTTAAAAACTAATTGATTTACATACTAATGGATTTAGTTACCTTACTAAATGAATTCTCTTATTGTGAATTAGTAGCTTTTTAACTAATTGATAGTAAAAATGCTTACTAAAGTGAATTAGTAAACGAATCTCCACTATTTCATTAGTAAATTCTTACTAATTTAAATTGAGCGTCTTGAAATCTATACGAACATCCTAAAATTCTTTCTCACCTATATTTTTATTTAAAAAATCACCTTTTTTCTTACTTAAAGTTAAAATTCTTAAAAATTCTAAATAAATACAAAAATATATTTTTTAAATATCCCCACCCACTACGAATTGTATGATGGTTTTATCATAAGATGGACCGTATATTTATAAGCGGAAAAATGCGGGTATCCTCCGAGAATTTCGTGAGAAAAGTTAGGACACACACACCCTGACTTTTATTGTGGATCAATAATAATCATCATTAGGTCCTTCGGCAGTACTATATCAATTCTATAGAATTGTTTAGAATTCTATATATAATTGTTATAATTATATAATTGTTTATAATTCTATGCATAATTGTTTAGAATATTCTATAGAATTCTAGTGCCAGTATACTGGTACTAGAATTTCCACCTGGGAGGTAATGCGGGTGTGGTTAAATCAAGGAGGCTCTTGGTTGCATTGAGGGTTAACGAACGTCCCTAGAGGGAGTGGTCATACATAAAACTCGCGATAGGGAGCGAGAGGGTAAGATCGAAAGAAGCCGGAGGGAAGGATTCGCGGTTTTACGGGGTCTGCACCGAGCGGCGTTGACGTAGAAGAATTTAGGAGCGACGGCGAAGGCAAAGGCCCAGTTTGCGAGCGGGTAGGGTCCTTTGAAGTCTAAAAACAATGGCATTGTCTCTTCAGTCTAGCGAGTAGCCTCAGTCCTTCGGAGGACTCTCGATCCTCTCGATTCCCCCTCGCGCTTTGCCCTTCGCCCACTGTCACGGCTTCTGTTCACCGGCTGCCGTTTGCTGTTACTGCTACTGCTTCGGTGGCTACTGCGAGAGTGTTTTAGATCCTTTTTTCCACATACGAAGAAATTCGGTGGATTCGCCGGATCGGTAAGGGCCGTCACTTGGCCAATTTACATTTTTCATTTACATCGCCGGTACGAACAAAGTCCACGATGTCCGAGTTGTAGACCCTGGAGCTCTATTTCGTCCTGCAGATTGAAGGGCGTCTCGCCCTTTTCAGGGAACCGTTTCCGAGGACCACCGTCATTATTTTTCCCTCGGACTGGAAGAGTTGTGAGTTGTGATGTACGGTCGACCAGACGTGCACCGCGAAAGCGATGGCTATTAGGCTCGAGTGTGCGTAATTGTCTTTGTCCTCATGTCTTTTCTTCTCTGAAGACACGAAACTTCAACCCATGCACACCAATTCCTGTTCTCATAGAATCAAATAAATTAGACGAGATTACTACTCCAAATTAGTTCAAGTCTGTAGTGTACTAAGAGTTACTTGAATTTGGAATTATTTACTGAAAGGATGAAAGGAATAATACAATTTCTTTTGAAATAACGAAATCCTTTCCGAAATATCAATACACATTGAACAGATGTGGAAACTATCCTAAAGAAGTTATGCATCTCTCGGAGCGTAAATATACATTATAAATACAAAAATAAAGAATATTTTGGAGAAAAAACGTATAAGTTTAAATACTTGAGAAGAAAGTGCTAAATTGATCTTAAAGCTTGCTTTTCTGAATGCGTGGAGGAAATAACCACTAGAGACCAGAATGCAGTAGGTAATTAATAGCGCGTCGGTGTAAATTCAATTGAGAAATTCCAGCCAGTATATAATGCTATGTGCAAGGTTGCAAAATTAATGATCCATACGAGGATCCCGTACAGTAGCACGAAACATTTATCGGGCGACACCGAGGGCCCGACCGAAACGCGCTTATTGATCACCGCAATTAAAAAGACGCGTGTCATTAATTGTGCTGCACGGCTTTAATTAGAAATCATCAATTCGTAGAGTTGTAGGCTCCCGAGCTTCTTAGATGATTAACTCTCGTCGGTGCTTTTAACTTGCACAAACAAATGAACAATAAACATCATACAAACGTATCGCTGAGTTTATTTATCGAAATTCGAGTTTCCTCTTGTTTTCTTTTCAGAAGTTGCAGAAAATAAGTATAAGCAAATGAAACTTGATCCGATTACTCACACAATGGGGGGTTTACAATATAAATAATTCCAATATCCTCAAATGAGGCGAATCGGACCCACCTTGATTATTTTTTTTTTTCCAGTTTCTCATGCTGTGAAAAGTTGTTAAATAAATAAATGTATTAAAATAGCGGACTAATAAAAGGCAAATTACTATTCTCTAGAATACGAGCCTTCGTGAAAAAAATTTATATCTGTTTTTGTCGCGAGATTCTGACCAAATCAGCCTATATACAACGTCACAAGCTGACGAGCATGCTTAGAGGTCAGAATTCGTTTAATATCAGTACGACCATAAAGCTCCTACCGGGAATTCCTTGATTTCTTTTTCGATGCGGCGACATGGAGAATTTATTACAGAATTCGGCCTAATTTATTCCCCATATTCTGCGACCCGGGGCTGGCAAAAACCATCATGAGTTGCTCTCTCGTCGAACCGCCTCTCGTTTTCGTCGTAAAAATCTCACAGTCGTTAGGGTAGCAATCTGAAAAAAGAGCAACGCAAGACATGTGAGCAAATAGAAACCGGTAACACGCAACTGATGTACCAAATGATTCTTGTGTTAGCTCATAGTGGCGAAGAAAGTCAATTTAGAGACCTCGTTTCGGTTAACTTGTCTCCACCATGAGAAATATAATTTTTTTTATAGAAATACTTCTCTTTTTAAGAATAATCTCTCATTTGTTTACTATTTTGTAATATCCTGCCAAGCATTAGGTGCATTCAGAATTTAATCTTGTGTGCAGATCTGTGTCCACTTGTGAACTAACCAGAAAGTTAACTTTTAAGTCGGTCACGTTTTGTGTTCCCACCGTGACAAACGTGAGTCCTCATCATCAAAACCCATAAGATTATCCAGAACTACTTGTGACGCTTACACATTGCGTACGTGCTTATGTCTACTTGAAAATTTATTATTAATGAAATTCGTGGGGAAAATATTATTTTCTTCGCTCATAAGTTTCTCAGACATTTTTTAAACAACAAATATTTTCTTCGAAATAATTTCAAAAAATGAACAACCTCGATTTAGAACAAAGCACAGGATTCAACAAATTAGTTTTAAATGCATTTCTCGTCAATTTTTATTCGAATTTTAAGAAGCAAATACAATAAGATATAAAGTTAGAAATGTGAAATTCTATCGATCTCTTTTCGTGACTGAACTACAATTGTAGTACTGTAGTGCTATAGTACTACTGAGTTTACACGAGAAGTTTTTAGTGGTTTAAACGACCAGTCGACCGACCACGAATACTTGCTGATGGTCCCGATGCGAGGGTCATGGTTCATAGGTCCTACTCGGGTCTTCCGCACACATCCATATTAAGTGGCTCACTTTCACGTACGTGTTCACTACAAAGATTCAGTAGACGCATACACTTCGTTTGACACGGCCCTGATCCCTGATCGTTGCAAAAATACCGTCATTAATATTTCTCGTTAAAAAATACTTGTCTGTAGTATTGAATGAATCGCTTTCGAAAATAACTTTCAATTGGAAACGACATTACATGTCAATAGAATCCAGGGCTTTATAAGCATTGTAAGGCCGAAAAGATTCTTCTCCAGACAATTATTATGTTGCTTTCATAAAAAAAAGTGATTCATTTTTCAATTCTTTATTCATTTTTCAATCCTGTTTACAACTCTTTTCAGCCACGTTTCCTTCCGCGTTCCCATCCCCTTTTTCCATCAAATTATAATTTTTTCGGTCGGAATTAAAATTGTTAAATCGTTTTATGAAATTCTAAACCGTACATTGAAGTAACATTTGCAATTTTAATTCGTATTAGAAGACTCTAATCGATTATTTCGGATTATGTGCTATATTCACATTTCAATATTTCCGAAAACGTAAATCCTACATATAAATCGCACACATGCATACTTCGAAATGTATGTCGTTCCACTTGTCGACTTTATAGCTGACATTTTCCAGAGAGAAGAAAGATCTGGTGACATTAGTGAGAAAGAAGAGAAGAAAAAGACTGAATAAGTAGAAACCAAGTAGAAACCAAGTGGAAGCGAAGAAAAGAGACATATGAATTTGAAAGGAGAGAAAGGAAGACAGAGAGAGTGTGTAGCGACGCGATTCGGTCGGGGGTCGATGGGATCGAGGGGGTCAGAGGTCGCGGGTCGTACGGCACAGCCATGACCTTCGACCTACTCCTTCCAACTTCTCCAAGCCCCTACCCTTCTACCTAGAACTCGACCCGACAATATTCCGCCTTGGGTTGCCGCCGGTCTGAGCTTCACGGCAGAACGATTCGTATACGGTAAAAATACGAATGTGCCGCGTTAACCGCTCGAAAAATTATAATTTTACTTGAATAATAATTCAACAATAATTTTATTCTATAATAAATGTCCCTACAATAATTTTCTTCAGTGTAAAATATTCCGGTCTTATTCCGAATGATATATCGGTCGAAAATACATCATTGGAAAATACAAGATCGGATTATTAACAGTGCTTCTGAAAGAAGAGAAGAGCAAACGTCAGATTTTTAACTGAAACATTGAAAAATTCACTTCTAAGTATGCTCAGCTGTGAAAACTGACCTTCGCAAAGTGTTACAGCTTATGTGTCATGCAAGTGGAGTGAAGTGTGAAAAATTCTCCGCACACGTGGTTTGCGATACCAACCGGCTTTGTTCGATATTTTCGCTCAAGTCGTATATGGTGTATGCATAAGTTAATGTACGTGTTCGTTCTTGTGTTTGTGCATCGTCGCGTGTCATTTTAAGAGTGTGTACACCCTCTATATGCGAGTACACGCGAGTGAAACTAAACTGGAGGAGCAAGGATGCGAAATGTTTTACTGTGAGTCTAAAGAGATTGACATAGGGGAATAATTAGACTGTAGACTTCAAATTTTAGAATTTAGGATCAAGTCAATTGAATTTAAGAGAGTTCTCAAATCAGGGATGCTTTAAAAAGTTTTTTAAGTAAAATATAATATTGTTAGCATTTTATCAAGCATCATTATTAACATGCGGCGTAAATTTTGTTTAAATAACATCTGCGGAATGATAACTGAGAAATGTCATAAGTTACATAATTCATATATGCCGAAACTATTTAAATTATACATTAAACACAGGCTTCTACTGAAAACTTTATTCACTCAGCTTTTAGGTCAACATTGTTTAATTACAAATGCCCAGAAGTCTGAAACCTGAATAATGACAACCCTGAAAGTATCTTGAGGAGAAAATTAATATTATTACATTAAAAGTTCATAATCATTGTCCATAAATGTCACACAATGATATTAGTTCTTCTGGGATCAAAAGTTTCAACAATTTGCACTTTTTTCATTCAATACTATTTTTGCAGTCAAAGACAATGCATGACGTAAGACTTTAGTCTGACTTCTTGGAAACAATGGCTATTCAATATCAGTTACACCCTTTATTCTAGCTTCTAAGTTGACATTTCATGCATCCTTCCGGAAGATACTTTCACAATCACGTTATTCTTCGACACTTTTTTTTATTAAAACTGCCTACCAAGATTTTTAAATTATCAGTACTACGTCTCCAATATTTTCTGTGATTTGATGAAAAAGGGATTTTCCTAATTTTAGGTGATCTCAATAGAAATTCACACTCTATATTTAAGCGTTAGAATCTCTAAAATTCCTTTAAATTTTCTACACAAAATAGAATTGAGAAAAAGTATTTCATTC
>CAJFCP010000124.1:829627-864275 GCA_904066005.1 Synergus itoensis | reverse complement strand
GAAAGTCAAAGAAAAGTCGGGAAAATGACAGAGAAATTGAAAAAGTTAAATCTTGTGGCCAACCTGAATTTAGAAGCAATTATTAAGTTAGGAATTTTTTCATTAGAATCTCTTTTTTCAACAAGCGAAAGTCCAGTAATTGTGAAAATATCATGGTTGATTCAGGAAATGTCAGATTATGAGATATATTAGAGGCATTCTCCGTGTTTTATGTTTTACGATATAATAACTGATTTTGTTTGTGCCTTCGTAAGCTGCCAACCGCCAACAGATTATAAACCCAGTAAACTTTAAATATTTGAATGCAGTATCTTTATTTTAATTTTCAACATCCCCTTTATCGATAACGCTCCAAGTTTCATTCAAGTCTTACACAGTTTTACATTGTGGGCCAAAAAAACTTTAACGTACTTCGCTTAGATTTAGAAAATTGACTAAATAGAACATTATAATTATATAGGGATAAATAAAAATATAAAATTTCCCTAAAAAAACATCTTTTTTCTTCTTTTATACACGTAAAAATTATTGTTTAATCTTTCTCCTTTTTTGTGAAAAAAAAGATAGTTTTAGATGATTAAATTGAAAGAACTCGTATTTTCTTTTCTTTTCTATTTAACAATGGTGATGATTTCTATTTAACAATGATAATTGCATAGAATTTTGAATTGGACTGATTTAATTCAAGAGTAATTTAATTTAAGGCAAGAGTAACTTTACTGGTATGTGGCAAAACTTGAGTACAGTCAGTGATCTTCATCGCTACATTTTATATTAAAAATACATCAGAAAAACGAAGTGGAATGAACGGAAGCTGAGCGTTGGAACGGGAGCGTATCGAGAGATTCACCATCGATAATTTCACATAGTAGGGTAGGTCGGTTACATGGCGTTCATACTGAAACTCTCCTATCGCTTAGATAGAGACGATGCAGTACGTAAGCGAGAAAGAGAGCAAGAGAGGGACCTTACTTCCACCTACATGGTGAGGAACTCAGGTGTAAAACCGTTGATTGCCGCTGCAGTATTTTCTCTTGCACTGATGGTAGCTGTGGGCGTGCCGAGCACGACCGAAGGGAGACGGCCAAGGCCTTCTCATCGGGCTACTGCGATTATGTTTATTATACTTGTACCACGCGTATGCGTACGTGCACATACTTACCTACTTACTTTCATACCTTCATATCTCTTCCAAAGTTCAAGAGATCAACTTTCCAAAGAAATCGTTTCTAATAAAAACATCCTCTAGACGCCACTCCAGGGTGGCCACATGTCAGGGAAGTCCAAGAAGTCAGGCACAATTCAGGGAGAAAAAAATTTGTCAGGGAAAATAGAAATTAACATTTATTGTATGTTATTTTTGTCGTATTACATTAGATATCTTAAAATTTCTAAAAACACGAAAGCCTTTAAAAATCTTTTAAAATTTCACAGCAATTTTTAAAATTCGTGAAAAAATCTTTCGAAATCTCTTAAAGTTTATTAAAAAAACGCTCTTTATGGGAATTCCGTCGGATGACTCATCCATAAGTGAGGAAGAATATTTATAGCTTGTAACAAAGTAAAACTTGTGTCCAATTGGACGCATAGATTAGTTTAAGGCTTCTCGTTCGATCACTTAAGCTAAGCAACGCTTCGCTCGGTTATACTCGGATGGGGAGCCGTCGTACTGAATTAGGTGAATTTGCTTTCACTCTAGACCTAATAAATAATTAATTGAGTAATTTGTTATAAGTCTTTGTTTTTAGCAGCGAACCTAATTTCAAAAATATCGAATTTTTGACAGATTTTTTTTGTCTAAGTCCCAACGGACATCGATATTGACATTGGGAATGGGCCTGAAAATTATTTTTTAGGTTTGGATTGTTATCGTGCAGGGCTAAATCAACGACTTGCAGTTGTAATATTTCCGAGAATATTTCCTGGCCGCTTATATATTTTTCGTGAAATTTTATAGGATTTGAAGAGATTCATATATTTTTAAAAGTTTCCGTAAAGTTTTAGGGGATTTCAAAAAATTTCATTGTATTTCAAAAGATTTAAATAGTGATATGATCTTCCATAATTTGGAAATATCCTAGTTTTTCATAATTATTTTTGCTATGACCTTTTACGAGATGAAATAACCGCAATGTTTCGCATTTTGATATTGATCCTTGAGGTTGAGTGCCTTTTAATTATATCGAGAAGAATCAAGCTCAAGTAATAAATTGAGTGAAGAAACGGGTGGAGTATAAGACAAAGAAAGTAAATTTGAAGCGATTCTTCGATCGTCACTCAAGCGGAAGCACGTCCTCTTCTTTCGTGATAGAATCGCGTGATCTGACAAGATCGCGATCAAATTTCTATGGCCTTCCTGCGGCCAGGATCTTCACCTGCAGAGCGATTCATAAAAGTTAGAACGCTTTACGATCCGCAGAGAGCAATCTCTTGAGCCCCTCCTAGGTCTTGATGTTTGACCCTGAGGTGCTGCGAATCGCAACTCAAAGGCGGTGTCCGTTGTTCGTTGATAGAAGAAACATTCATTGAGGAAACTTTCTGATCCATTCTAGAGATAGGACGATTCCATCGTGTAATAAATGTACATGATGTTAAATGATCTGTAGAATCTGAGTATATTCCTTAGGAAATTTCAAATTTATGCAATTTCCCTGATTTGAAAGGCTAAAGAGACAATAATGTAAAAGAAACAATGCTTTCCACCCGATTTACAAGATTTATGCTTAAAATATGCTTAAAGTTGCTTAAACTTATCTTCTGAAAATTTAAGCAATCATATTATACTACTTGTTTGCTTACATTCCAGTTTCTGATTTTTAGCAGATTACGATTACCGTTTTACTCGACCTTTAGCTGAACTTTATTTCATTAAGTATTTAAACATGAAAAGAACTGTCGTTATCTGCTTCATTTGAAATTTCAAATTAAGTGCCTGCTGATTTTATAAATGTGCCTTAACCTTCCAGATCATAACCTGTATCACTATACATGTCAACTTTTTGCGTAACTTTGCTTTATCGAAACGTCAATATCATTCAGACTTCCACTCGACGGAAACCATTACATTTATATTATAAGAAACTTAGCCAATATCATTTCTAAAACTATATCTCTGTATAAGTGTTATTACTTGTACGATTGAGCTTTTTGAAGAACCGTGTTCAGTACACTTAGAGAATCCAATTTACAACATTGTAAATGATTGCATATTTCTGAAATATTGTGCGATTAGAAGTTGAGGGAACTGAAACGGCAGTTTAAAGAAACATAAAAACAAATTGCTTCTGCAACTTTATCTATCCACAATTTACGTCAGCGACGATCATCAACCGCGGATACGCATTAGACGAGATCAGCATTGACGAAACCGGTTTCTGTTTACTTTTAGAGACCAGCAGCTTCGAAGATAGCTTCGAAGCGTATGAGCATTTCGGATTGGTATTAGATTAAATACTATCGTGGCGAGTTTTTGCTCCATACGTGCGAAGAAAGCAGAGCACGTGTGTACACGTAAGAGCGAATACAGGTAGGGTGTTCGGGTGCTGAGGGGATATCTGTACGGAGCATAAGTCTATACTTATGGACTAGGTGGTAGATATGGAGCGGTCGATAATAATCCAATATACTGGTACATCCTCGCAAAGTAATTACAATGATGAGCGAACCGCTGCTACCAAGGGGCAAGCACTCTCCGGCTCCCTTGGAGGCACTCAGGGACGTACCCATCATTTTATATGAAAATCTCTAATCATTATGCTCGTATTTTCAAAACAACCTAAGTCTTTTGAACAAGACGTTACACACTAATAGCATTATACCTCTTGTTATCGTGAATATAAATCCATGGTAAAATGTATTAACTAATCCTTAATTCAGACTTTGTGAGAGTGATCTTGACTATCGGGTCTCTCTTCAACGTCCGCGCTCGGAGTATAAACTGGAGGTAGAGCGCTGATTCAAAATCCTTTAGAATCTTTAGATCAGCGGGTGACAAAGATGTGATGTCATGCTTCCAGTTATAAAGTAGTAAAGAATCAATATAGATTCGTAATCTATTTTGATTACCAGTTCTCTCTCCTTTGACTTCTATTCTTCTATTTATAGAAAAAGAAGTACCAGCCAAGTCTTTAATTGTATTATAACCGTTTCTATTGTTCATTACTGTAAATCAGTTGAAAGAATAGGTTGGACCTAATAGTGGCATCAGTAATCTTGATTTCGTAGGCCATTGGAGTGGGTGGGTTTAATCCCACCTGCTGATCTCAGTACGGCCCTGATCGCTAGGCGTTGGATCGCGGCCTCTCTTTTTGGTTTTCTTTTTCGTCTTTCTCTTCTTTTTCATCTGAGTCTCTCCTTCTTCTCTGCTCCACTCCTTCTTGCAGCAACAAGAGCAAACATCTCTCTCGGGTCGTCACGGGCCACAGAGTCTCGGTGGATGGATCTTACGCTCCGATCCTCCGGAATTATCACGGGGCCACCGAGTGGGTTCACTTGACCGGAAGTGCGTCATCATCGGATTACGTCTCCAACATAAATCCGAAATATCATTTGCAATAACATGTTTTGTAAGTTTGATCAAACTCTCTTGCACTGGATCTCGAGTTCTTTATCAATAAAGTGTTTCTTCGTACGAGGTATTTTATGAAAAGGCTCAAGGCCTTATAAAAGACCTTTTCCGGTAGGCGGACTCATGAACGGAGCTTAAGTATCTCGTAGCAGGTCACGTGAATCTCGGAAAGTTGGCAGGACGTCTCGGTGAGCGCGCGTAATACGTTAGTTCCCGCGAAGTTTCATTCATCGATTTTTTGCCGTGAAGAACCTGCTGCAGCAACCGCCAACGCCGCTTCTGTTGCCGCTCTTACAGCTAGATCATCCCGGCTCTGCTGAATAAAAGCGATCCGAGGTGTCTGGTTAACGTCGCTTTTTATCCCGGAATGTTGACTCATTCGCCACGGAACCGTCAGACAACGACCTGACCTTGTTCTTCGTCTTTTCTGTCGATTTCTTTAACTTCAATTGATCTACGAAAAAAATACGTCTGCCAATCTTCTGGAGATGTGCAACAGTGGCTTGTCTGAAACGATATTGCTTTAACTGTACAGGTATATTCATGGATGATCAACAAGATATGTGCAATTCCTGAAAGGGCAATGATAACTGAAAAATATATTATTGTGATGGTCTGAAACCCTTGTGGCAACAGTTGCTGACTTTCTCCCCCGTGGATAATCCAGACCAGGATGAGATCGCAAATATCGCATTGCTGAATAATTTGTATCCGGACTGTGCAAAATTCAAGAAGGAAGACCAGGGCCGCCTCGCGAGTTCAACAGCAGACGATAAGCTCGATTCCAACTCGAACCGTTAAGGATTCAATGCTTTCATTCATGTTAATGGCTCAAGATAAGAGAAAAAGCCCCTATCGAACCCTTTGCCTCGGTTGGCCATAAGCGCTTATCACTCAGTGTTTATCAGAGCACGAACCGGTCCTTACTCTACTCTACCGTATATTGTAATCACTCACTCGTAGTTACTGCACAATGTACAGCGGTTACACGAATCTTTGTACAGCCCTCAGATCACAAAGAAACTAATGGATATCATTTTTGAGAACCATAACGTCTCAGCTGCCAAATCGCAGCATCTCGACGCTTCCAAAAGCCAAGTCACCATCAAGTCAGACAAGTTTAGCATTGCACCAACTGCATTATGATTTTTAGGAAGTCCCTTCCAGTCGAACATTTTTGAGGATGGAGAGGAATTGGAAACGCCTTAATACTTTCAATAATGGCCGAATGAGGAGACATTTCTCTTTCTTGCAAGGACAAGTCAGATGGTGCGACGCCACTGGTTGCACCCGAGCAACAAGAGCACGCATATAACGTGCATGTGGAGCTGCTGCGCTATATTGCCGAGGGCGCACTTCACTCTCTGCAAGAACTCTTGGTGAAGGGGCATCGGGGAATAAAAAGTGGAGGAGAAGGAGGAGAGGTCGACCGGGATAAACATCTGAGCCCCGCCCGACACCCGAGGCAGCTCCTCTTGTTGCTCCTCTTCCTCTCCCTCTTCATCATCATCATCCTCTTCGACGTTGTCTTCTTCCCTGCGTCCCTTGTTCTTTTATTTCTCTTTCGTTTCCTCCTGTCTCGCTTTCTTTATTCTTCCATCGATGCTTACCGTATTGCTTCTGACACCTTATTTTTTTACTGCTGAAGAGGAAGTTGCCTTCTTTTTTTCCGCCAAAACCAACATTAACCAATCCTCAATTCAGACTTCGTGGTGTCTCTGATACTTAATTATCCCGAGCGCGGACGTTAGAGAGAGACCTGGGCTATTGAGTCTCTCTTCAACGTCCGCGTTCGGAATATCAAATACCGGTAGAGCAATTGTTCAAAATCCTTGTTTTTTTGCAACATAAAACGTAATTCTCGAAGGAACTTTCAATCTTCGTTTGCGGATCCAAATCCGAACCAATGATTTATTAATATCTTGAAAATAAGTTACATAGCTACAAGAAGACTGGATACCAGTTTCTTTCCAAGAGGACGCTTCAGAGTCCGTCAAGTATGAAATCTTTATGAGCTCAATGACCCATGAATAACAGAAATTAAATAGCTCTTAGCCACAAAATGAACGGGACGTAAATTTCTCAGAGGCTGGAAAAATTAGCAAATTAGCATCGAACCAATAAATGAAAGGAAAGTCATTACTCGGGAAGCTGTTCTTGTTGGTAACGAGTGCCCCTACCACTTTCCCTCCCTCTTCACATAAAATCCTCCTATACCTCTTCGATCTTTTTGTCAGTTGTGAACACTGAACTCAACTCGGTTTGATTCGTTTTGGTCGTTTCTCAAGCGGATGACTAGCACTCGATTCGTTGGACAGTCCTTTCGCGTAGGAAGATGTTCTCGTATCTCAAGAAGACCTCGCCATTGCCTTCCCCAATGACGAAGGGGAACAGGAAGACAGGACTGCGGGAGGGGCGCAGAGAGCGTAGCCGGAGGAAGATTAAGAGCGCAGAGAACCGGTGAGAGACTCTGCTATCATGATTAGATCTCTATCTTAACCGTGTTGTTCTGAATACGATCAGCAATCGACCTCGCCAGCCACTACACGAATCGATAGTTTTTCATTTGTTTTATCAACATCCTTGCAAAATACTTGAAGGAATGTTTGTTCATAGCTCATTACTCCATAAGACTAGTCGTCATCACTTACTCATAAAGAAGCTTAAAAAAATCTGACATAAGACATGTAAAAAATGCTCAGGAACCTTTTTATCTTCAGGTACCTTTATTTTGGTACCTTTTTACCTTCAGGTACCTTCTCTTGACAATTGGTACATGCAACATCGCATAGAACGGAAACCTCTTTCCTCGGCACCGGTAATGGATCTCTTTGAGAGATCCGTGTTCCTCGACCTTGAGAGGCGTCGTTGAGGAAAAAGAGGAAAACGATGATGAGGAGGGGAAGAGATGGAAGATGGAAGATCTTCTTGTAAGAATCGCGCGTGGCTCGTTTCTTCGACACCTCACAAAATTACCCGTAAGTAAGTGTACCTAATTAGTGGAGGAACACGGATAGAAGTCGAACGTGTTCACTGTTCATACCTGATCCACAGCGTCAGCAACACACGCCAGTGCATAATTAATAGTTGTATCTTAGGTCATATAAAGCGCGATCAACTCCTGAGCATTTGTGTTCTTGGAAAAATATGTGTAGCTGAATGAGTAATATGTTTTAAGGTTGGTCGACTTTTGGTTACTAGCTGATCTATCTGCGAGCTAGCCAAAAGCATCCTTGAACACTAGCAGACCCCTTTTCCAAAATTCAGTATTTATCTGATAATTTTTTCAGTATTGTCACAAAAACATTGTCTCGTACATCTTCCTCCCCTCTTACGCATTGCTCCCTTCTTTATTTTGCAAAAGCATTGAACGTTGAATTTCACCTCTCGTCGCCTATTGAATAGTTTACGGCTTTTAAATAAGCGGCCCTCGTTTCCAAACAATTTGCCGGTACCGCAGATTGCTCGTAAATAAAGATAATCTATTCCACCCGGAAGATAAAAATCGTCTTCGGGCGGGACCTCTTCGCGAGTCGAAGAACTTGGTGAGGTCTCAGTAGTGAGAAAGAGAAAGACAGACCAAGAAGAAGTCGATACAATGTGAAGTGAAGAGCAAAGGCTGCAAAGAAAGCGGCATTGCCATGGCGTGGCTTCAAAAGGTTGAGGAGCAGAGCTGGACTCTAAGGATAAGGTGTTTCAGAGACTTGCGTTCATCTGCGGGTGAACGCTCCTCCAGTTATTCATTTTTACGTCGCTCATTGCTCGGATTTTACGAGGCAAAAATTGTGAAATTGTACTTTGTGTACCGCTCGTACTCTGCTTCTCTCGCACGGTTACTCTTTTGCTTCGACGGGTGATGTTAGTCGACCCGAGCTATGTTAAATTTCTCCTGATTTCAGACAATTCGAAATCAAGAGCGAATACCAAGTGAGTCTAAATTATGCGGGCTTCTCGTCTAACAGAGAATCTTTAAGACCTTCCTCTCACACCGACGGCAAATATTTTAACGAATAATCATTTATTAGCTAGATTTTTCACTCTTAAATTCACGAATTCTTATGATGAATATATTCTGGCCAGTTTCAAAGTTTCATAATTGAAGATAATAAATTCCTTTCGACCGAGTGAGAGGTTGAATCGTAACCAATAAAAATACTAAATTAGGATACGGAATTCAACCAAAAAGTGTAACTACCAAACTTATCGCGGTGTATATACTTTCTTTTAGTTGTCCAAGTAGAAGAGAATTACACTTTCCAGGAAATTATGCAGGGAAAGTTCCTGGTTTTGGACCACCCTGCTTTATACATGTTTAAACTGTGTTAAATACAGGTTATTTAAGAAAATAGTTGGTTTGGTGAACTTTAAAAGTTATGCAATGCACCAAGATCAGGAAAACTTTCTTGTCAGGTCAAAGAGTTATAGGAAACATTTTTTGCTGCACAATTTTTATGTGAGCTTATTATGCCTCAAAACGTTTTGAAATACTTCGTAATTGGGCATCAGTAAATATTTAGTTATCTATTCTGTTCCGCATTTGAATAATATTATCATTTACTTATTTAAAAATAAGAAACGTCGACACTTACTTAACAAGTAAACGTTTTTCCTAAAGCTAAGTTGGCTTTTCTTATCTCAAAAAGTGTGATTGCAATAGAAGTTTCGATATTTATTCTTTATTCGTGAGAAATCGGCAGCAGTAATTTGCATCAATTTAGCGGTGTAGCAATAAATCTTTTTAAATCACGGCTGTCTGCTTTTACTAAAATAACGGTTTTCTCTTACAATATACAGTTTCACCGATGTCGTCAAATCCAGAGTCGTAATTTCCACAATCCTCACTACTTACCTGCTCACAGACAAAAATTTTACATTATTCTCTTTAATATAGACTATTTACATTTTTATGTGTTTCTTTTATGTCTTGTGTCTTTTTATTTGGAAAAAAACTTTTCTTGAGTTTCTAAATTATTAAATTATTATTCCTCATTTGCGTTTATTCTCGAATAGCAAATTGCTGTTTGATTCACGAACTCTTCAGATATCTCTAAACAAGTCGTTTATTAATCCTTGAAGTTTTATCTCATCTTTTTAAATCCCATAGTTTGCTAGACTTACAAGTAAAAAGCCTAAACAAATTAAAATAGTCCATTCTTTATACAAATCTGTACTTTTTGTAAGTTTATTACGGCATATGCCACACTGCATAATAATAGAAGTACAGATAATCGATAATTCTGAGGAGGTACTTTTGAAGGCATTGCCTATTATAGATTGATTTTTCTCCCATAATAGTAAAACTCAAGATATAAAAGGCATCATAAATATTAATAAAAATTGAGATAATGGGATTTCCTATGGATCTTTTGCCTCTAACGAGCATGAATTATCGCTTGTAAATTAATCTGGCAATGACTCCGGTAGTTTTGGACAAGACTCGAGCTACTGGCGGCTTCTATTAGAAAACCTATACATATATATTAGTTGATCGCGAAGTCGCCGCTAATTGGCTGCCGACGAGGCGAAATTGCCACGTTTTTAATGAGCCTATCACAAGTCGCGCACCTATTATATGGAAGCAGTCTCATTTTCGCGTTTAATCGCACGGTAGCTTTCCCCTGATCATGTTCATTAAATAGTCTCTTAGCCTTGTCTCCCGTTCTCGTTCCGGAAAACGTCTAAATCTGCAACGTTCAAATTTTAATTCATTTAGAGGAAAGTAATCCAAATAATTTATAATTTACTATTACTTTACACAGGATATCTAATGAAATTAAATTTGGTGTGAATTAATATGACCTCATCTGCGCGTTTCTACTTTTTACTACATTACATGCTTTATACAAATCAGTCTTAAGTGCACCTGTGTATCAGTAACGATAGTAATCGTAATGATTAACACGATTCCTGAAATTACTTCTTCCGGACGATCGTTCAACCTGCAGCTAGTAGCCTTATATGTAAGGCAGGGCTCCATTTAAGTATCAGTAAATTAATGCCTTCTTAAATCGGATATTAAAATTAAAATATGCATATAAATTTTCCGTATAAAATTCCCTCAGCATAATATAATCCTCTCATGAATATATTACACTACATTTTACGTAGCAATTTTCTTTAACTTTGCACTTATTTTTTCATTCCACCTAAAATTATATGGACAATATATTTTGATGCATATACAGTTTTCGCGCTATTTTTCTTGTGTTTCAATTCAAGCTTGTAGAGAAGGAGGATGAAATAGACGCTTCTCAAGGTTGCAGCGGTACTCTTAATTTTGATCGGATGACGGGGTAAGAAGGGATTAATTCCGGTATCGTCTCCTTTCATCGAAAGTGCCGACGAGTCGCATCGCTCGGAGAAGTTAAAAGTCAACCATATAAAATCTGCTTAACGCCGATCGTTCCGGCTCTGCTCGTTCGTGCAAGGAGACCGATTTTATCAATGACTCTTGCCTCGAGTGAACAGCGATTGAATATAAATTCTGGCGCATTAACGGACGACCAAGCTGGACAGGGAGGAGCAGCACTCTAAACTGCGAGCCTGTACGATGGTCAGATATTAATTTACCTGTCCAGAAAATTAGGTTCTATTTCACGATTTTTTTTTATTATTGCAGAAACCACTATCGTACACCTGATCCACTCCACGGTGGCGTAACAAATTCATTATCTTGCGAGAGTGTTGTTAGTGCCACTGATGGCAAAAAAGTGACATTTTAGAGATAAGTCGCAACAACCGTGTAGCAGGGGAGACATATTGAACCATGCTTTGTGACCAAAGCATAAAAGTATGGACCCAGAAAAAGCAAAGTCGAGGTTGAGATTGAATGTATCGGTGCTTCCAGGGTGGTTTTTACTTTTAACGCTATTTACGTTTTTTATAGACATATTTTAAAAAGCAGTGTATGGGTATGGGCCTATAACCATAGAGAAATATTGAAAAAAAATTATTTCCCGCATTATTCCTTAAAATTCCTTGAAATCGCTTTGCATTTCCTCTAGAAATTTATCAAATTGCAAATGAAATTCCTTAAAATGCCTTGAAATTCCCAAAAATCACCTAAAGTGTAAATATAAATATGCTACTTTTAGTTGACCGAGAAAACCCGGGAATTTAAAATCGGCGGCCGAATCATCATCCTCATTATGATGATAAGATGATAATTAGGAGTATTTACTAAAAATAGTTTCCTTATACTTTGAATACTCGTCCAAACAAACTCTTAAAGTATCACTCAACCTCTATTTATGGCAACCACTTCGGAATTCTTATCTTCAATTTTAATGTTTGGGCGGCGACTCTCCACTACAGTTAATAATTTTTAGACTGTCGGACATTCTAATACCCATATAGACGATATGTGCGTTAATCACGAATCAACGACATGTCACTGGATTCTTGGCAAAGAAAACACGTTCTGTAGCTCGATGAAGACGTCGAAGTCTCTTCTAGCGCCTAATAAACATCAGTCGAGTGACATAAGTGTTTCTTTTTTTATGCTCATTACGCTCCATCATAATAAAAATTCTCGCGACCGGGCCCGTTATCGTTTTTACGCCTTCCGCGGATGCCGGCCCTCTCGAGGCAAATTAAATACAGCGCAACAAATTACGCCAGGGCCCGAAGACTGCCGTAAATCAAAGGCCCAGTAAAACCGGACGAGGCGAGCACACCGCGACTTTAAATCCGAATGGAATCAAGTCCTCCTCGAAGAGTTCGAGTATCGGATAATGTCTTTCTTGGTAGAGAAAGAAAGAGCGCAGAAGGTGTGAGATAGCAGCAGGGAAAGACCATGCCTCTATTGGCCTCCTTGGATTTTTACTACTCGACCCAACGTCTCAATTAAATCTTCAGATTTGGGACCCATCGACGACGCTAGTTTTCGTCCTCCTGCATAAATTAATCTCGACACTCTCCCACAATCGAGGGCTTTGACTCTGTCTCGTAAACCTAGGGATTTTCACACTTGCGAAAGAGGGAAGAAGTATCTTTTATCGATAACGAAAGAAATGACCATTTGGTGCTAAATTATTCTATTAAAAGATTTCAAAATCTTTCTAAATACTTCCAAAAGTTTCTACTTCCATCTAAATGGGAAATGTGGTTACTGAAACTTTAATGAATAGTATCGTAGTTCATGAGAATGTTAACCTTTGAATATAATTTAGCCTAAAATGATAAGTAAGTAGGATAGTGATATAATAGAATACTTAGATACCATGTCATTGTTTTTACCAAGGTGTGGCACTTTCCTCCACTGACGGTACTTTCCTCCATTCGTGCGTGCAAGAAACAGTAAAGAAATAAAGTACTCTCAATAATCCGTGATACTGTGTATGTGCCACGACAGCACAAATGATATATCTCGTATATCATTCTGGTCACTCGATCCCAACATCTGAGGAAGCGCCTTCTTCGACCTCTGAGTCTGATTAATCGCTCAAAGAAAATGAACGAGTTGGTAGTTTTGTAGTTTCGTTTAAATAAAAACTTAATAGTTTATTTATTAGAGAAGCTCTTCTATCTATGCCTTTGGATTTAATAGAACCGGTGCTTTTGACTCTAGAGTATTTTTCTAAGCATAGCAGTACCGTTTCCAATCATATGAAAGATACTGGAGTAGTCTGCAGTAAGATAATCTCTCCGATTGAAAAATTTCATCGAAGGCGATGAGGTCATTCCATTCTGAGATGAAATGGATTTTATGATGAGCTTTTATCGCGTCTTCTTCTTTTCAATTTGATGTTTTTCAATCGATATCGATATCCCGGGGGTTCATCGGGGTCACTTCATCCTCGGAGCCAAGGTAACCGGTGGCGTTCATGGATATGTGTTTATTATTTATGAGCAACGCCTCTCCAGCCTCTCCAGCGAGTGGACCAGCTCACTGTCTACCGGTAGGCAGAGGAGGCAAGTGGATAACGTATTACGTCTTCATATTTTTCCATGCGCCCGGTAATTAAAGGTACCCCCGCCGAGGTTCTTTCATGATGATTTATTTTCCGACAACGTCATGATAAGATGAGATCTGCTGATAAGGCTGCCCCTTTGTATCCAGAAGATCAACCGGACCCGGTATTATTCGACTTCTGCCGCCGGCTACCGCAACTAAGAACATAGGCCCTATAGTAATCATGTATTAAATCTGCACCACTCTCGTCCGACTAGGCCTTCACAAAGACGCACCTAGATCGAGAATGAAACAATCGATTGACAATTGTATATTAGGGATGTTCAAAAAAAAGCTGAAGCTGAAGGTGTATTTCTTGATCAAATTATTATTCCTTTGGTTATAACGTTTTTTGTTCAGCAGGGTGTTCGAAACCAGGAGATGACGAGGAGAAGTCAGATTATGGTTAATAAATCCAGTAAGATCAATCTGAAACAAAGATTCGATCCAGTTAGACTTGAAGAGGGCATTCATTTCCCATTGAAAAGATAAATCCAAAGTCAAGCTGATCTTTTCCCATATAGACCTGGTAAATAGTGGAAGAACGTACAAGGTGTCCGATGTCCATGTCTGGTACTTTCCTGCAATGTTCTTCTATTCTGACGTGGAGATCGAAGGTAAAGAGAGACGTAGAGACGATAGTTGGACAGTGAGCGACGGGCTTGGATGAGGGTCTCCTGGTTAAGGTCCATCGTTTCCTTTTCTCAGCGATCAGGGGAAGCGCCTGGAATTCAATGGATACCCCATTCCCTCTTTCCTGGCAAGACGATCCAAATATGGTACGAGAGACTCGTCCTGCGGGGGGACCATAATCGGTAGTCCAAGCACGAGAGACACCGTAATCCTTTATTTCCTCACGCCAATTACTTTAGGCTAAGAGAGTTAGCGACGACTGTTCCAAACTCTTCTTTAGTATACCAAAAAGAAGTTAAAAGTAGTTTTTTCATGAAGATATCTAGGGCTGCTGTGCATTTGTGATGGAAAGGATTCTCTAATGCTTTATAGTTGCAACCATGTTGTGGTACTGTTAGGTTTTATTTAAAAGAAATATAGTTGCTTTGTAACACTTTCGACAGCTTAGTAATCTCTTAGTGTGCGAGGAAGACGTTTAACGCTGGTCAGAAGTGAACTAATGCTCCTATTAACGCAACTAATGGGTACATGTTCAACACCTTAGGAGCATTTTCTAGCCTTCAGAACGATCGTTGTATCTGTCTAAAACTTTTTTAGCGCTTGATTATTTAAATGAGCTACTGGTTCTGGCGCAAATGTTCTACAAGGCTTTGCTTTGGACTCGATATCACTGATCGATCATACCGAGAAACGTTTTGTAACGGATAAGAAGCATGCAGGTGTGTGTGTGATTGCGGTAATTAGGGACGACTGAATGTGAATGTGTGTGTGCTTATTTTAATTATTGACGACTGATTACGAGCGATTACGGAAGTTGCCGAAAAGACCGAGGCTCGCCAACAAGCTCGAAAAACGACCAGAGCTTTGCCGACTGTAGAAAGCCAAAGTTTATTTTAATTTTGTAATAATAATCACGTTTACCTCTAAATCATTTTAATTTTTGTTCGCACCCTGTACGATATCCTAGCCCAATATCCTCGACATTACAGTTTCCAGATGAGAAAATCGACATCTTTCGTTTGGAAAAAAAATGGCAAGAGTTGTTTGGTATATCGCTTTAGAAAGTTTTTTAATTATAGATTACCTTTCAACAATATCGACGGATTCCCAATGTTCAATTTCGATTCGCTTTCTACCTTGATATCAAATGACTTTCCTACGGCCACTTCTCCCTAAACTCAGCTTAACTTAAATTCGACGAAATTATGTATGTTTGTCACACAATTTGAAAAAATTTATGAATAATATTTCCTTGGTAAGGACATCAATTCATCGTCTCATCAATCACTATTAAACTCTTCCTTCAGAAAACATCAACTCATTCCGAATACATGATAGGTTCTCCCTATTATCCTCGCAGAAATATCGAAATATGAGTCTCGGAATTTGCAGCTTCTTTAGGAGCTTCTTCAGCTTCTTGGATCGGCAGGTTCGGCAGTGCCAAAGTAGTCAGCCACGACCCGTGACTCCTACTTCTGCACCTTCTTCTCCTTCGTGTTCATGACGACGTCCACCACCACCAACGACCGCTACCACCTTCCACCACCTTCTCCAGGCTCCTCCACAGAACCTCGCCATGTGACTGATTCCCCTTCTCCGCAGGTTGACGAGCCGAGGGCCTGCCTACCTGCCGCCCGCTGCCCCGCTCCCATTACAACGCGGACTCTCGCGGCAGGTGCACCAACCTAAGTGCCACTCCGCTTACCTGAACCCGTGGAAGTACAACCTATTCCGCTTCGGTCTCTTCTTCAGGTCGTACTCGCGCTCTCTTGTTTGACTCTTCAACTCGTGACGTTTGAGTCTCATCGTGACGTGAATTAATCCAACCGGGAATCAGAGTGCAAAGGTGACCGCTGTGAACTCGATTTCTGATCTCATCAGCTACGCGACACACCTGTTCGTCCGCGACACCGCACGTACGACCCGCGTGATTACCTCGTGACATTGCGAGGAATACACCTGCCTTGCCGAGCGAACACTCTCTCGAGAAGTACAATTACTCGCCGATAAACAACCACCATTTTTTAGCATAAGTGAAATACCAAGTGTGTGATTGTGCGAAATTTTCAGGTGTTGTTCTAACCTGTGGTTTACAAATCATCAGGGTTCGTGTTAAAGCGGAAGAGACAACAGGTGGTGAAGAACTAATTAAAAGTGCCATCTGCCAAGAATGAGATCATTGATGATTTGAATTTCGTACTTTATCAATTCGCGAGTTTGCAAACACTGCTCTCTTATCGGTCGAGGTATCTGAGCCTCCTGTATTGTCGTGTCTCGCCACGGCGGAAGCAACTCTTGCACGTATAAAGGCGATAAGAGCAAAGAATCTTGGAAGCACGAGGGTTACCAAGTCTGGTGTAGAACTGGTGGTATATCTCCTAGTGCTGAGGTTAATTTAATTGATTCCATCGAGTGCTAAGATTGGTCTCACTTCCTAACGATCAATTCCTTATTGTCTCTCATTGGGCGTCACATGATCTCAGGAGTGATAAGAGGATACTGCGAAAGTTGAATTTGCACAAAGGCGAGAGTTACCATTGTGATTTGGTGCAGGAAATTGATATCCTTGGTGTGATTCTTGGGTCGAGAGAGTTATACTCTCACGTCGACGAAGCACATTTTCTTCGCTTTCCTGGTACCCTTTGAATTGACATCCTGGACATTTTAACCGCAACGGCAAGACGAACGGAGTGGAGATGTCCGAGGGTCGCTGAAAGAATGAGGGAGCTGGACACCGAGAGTCCCGTCGTCTGGCCGGCTTGGTGTTACTCTGGTGAGTCGAGATTATCGAATTTCGTTTTACCTAGAAAGGATAGAACAAATTAGGATTTTCTTTGTCACTGAATTGTTTTCATTAGTGAGACGTTCAGAGTTTAGACAATTACAGGTTTAACATATCAGTAGTGAGTCACTTATGTATGATTGGAATTGTATTGTAAACTCGGACAGAAGTACAAAATTTATAAAGAAAAGATCTAAAATTTTGGTTGAATTGAAATTAGATTTTGAGGAAGTTAAAGAGCTCAAGAAAAAGAAATAATGAAACAGTTGACAACGTCACTTCAGATAAAGTAATCATCTAAACAGGGGATGATATTCAAATTAAAGGTACTGACTGTTATGTGTAGTGAAATATGTGAAACTTGATGTAAGATGACTTTTTCAATTATAGTTGACATAATTCTTACATATATATGCCCAGTGATTAAGTCTTTACATTAGAGAGAATATATGTCTAGTTCTTGGAGTAAAAAGATTATAAATGACGTGTATCTAGAGATTGAAATGGTCGTAAAATTAAGAGTAAACACATAAACTGCTTTTAAACCTAATTTCGATTTACGCTTTAATAATTTCCTCAAAAACTGATGAATGGTTTCAATCTATCTTTTGACCCAAAATTTTTTACTTTATACATCTGCACATTTTAGCTTTTCTTCTGTGAATACTGATCTCACATGCCAAATGAAAGTGTTCCAATTGCAGGATAAACTCTACTGCTTTCATGAATGATTGCAGTTGCGAATGTAAAATCTTTAGATGATCCAAGTACTAGAGATTCCTCTCGACGAAGTCGACTTTATCGATAGGAAAATAGTGAGAAAGTGGTTCTCATAAATATGGCGTAGATATTCTCGCTCGCCTTGGTTTCTTATCAGCTCTGATAGCTCAGGAAGCACGCTTCCAGCTACCTTTATTACTTCGTCCTCTCATCGGAATTGCCCCTGAGTGGTCCTCTAACTCGAAAAGAAAGGTCCTTCTTCGGGAAACGATTCAGAGGGTCTAATTGTGGTGCTCGATTTTGACAATTAGGAGCCTATAGGAGCCGCCGGTAGCAGGGAAAGAGCCACTTAACCTGTTGCGAGTTCCAGCCGCGTTATCTCGCTTAATCGGCCCGCGTTATTTGTCGGTTTCTTCCAATTAAGAAGCGATCGGCAGAATTTTGCACGAAACCCTCCCTTGAACAGCTTTGATGCTCGTAACACTTTTTAACTCATCTCTTCAATTCATACCTGTCTTCCCCTAATCAGTCGTTTCCAGAAATTATTATTAATACCAAACAGTAGCTCAGGATATAATAATTCGGATTAATTTTTTTTTATCTTTAGATTTGGTGAAGAAATTTCGTTGATAGATCATTAAGAGTTTTTCCGAACTGATGTTTGGAAAACTTTTTATGAAGACTTTGTAATTTCACAGTTGAGATTCTATCTAAAGATCTTTCACCTGTCGAGTGCGGAACGTTTCTATTTGACGCATGAGAGACGAAAGGAAGATCTCTTCTTGGTAGAGAATCACCACGTGGCTATTATCAAAAGTCATCTGCAGGATGGCTCGTGTTGAAGCCTAGCAAAAACATTAATAACGTCCTCCTAAATGACATCTGACCCTCGTCCTTAATACAGTCGTAAATCGACTTTACGGTTCCTTTCTCGCATGTGATTCCAGTGGTGTTGTACTAACTGAGGCTGCCGCCAAAAGGAATCAAGACGTTAGCAAAACCTTTAATGACACACCAGCGATGATTCTCGAATCTCGTTATATCTCTCGAGATGAAAAAATTGCGCAAAACTGTGATTTGGTGACAGAGCTGGTCCCTGATTCGCTGAGTAAATTTGTTCTGGGATAATGCTAAGATAATGACAAACGCTCAGCTAAGCTCCTAACAAATGTCTTTCTCAAAGGATTTTCTAATGTATCTTCTAATGTCTGAATATCAAGAGAAGTGATTAAGCTAAATACATTTCATATCAAACGATTTGATTAGAAAATATGAATATTTTATTTTATTCCAACTAAGGATTACTTCACTAATTCTTAATTCATACTTGTAACGGTACAGCTTCCAGTCTAATGATCTCGTAGAAAAGAGTTATCTTTTTATTATGCCAATTTTTAAAGGATGGGGAATCGATATAGAGAAATTTAAAATAACGGTTTTGAAATTTGAGATTCAGGTGCTAAAATGTGTTTTTGCTTGATTCTGGAAATTGTCGTAGTTGCTTTAAGATTGCAATCACGTAGTTTCTTTGTGAGTCGTGTTTTCCGAGTATCCACCCTTCCGGATGTAAATCTCCTGCGGTGCTTCGAAGGACGACGTAGGATCACGTTCCTCGTCGACCTTCGCCTCTTGCGATGTCTCGCGTTGTCCTCGGGTTGTTCGATTGCCTTCTTGGAGTTAAATATTGGCTGTCGCTCAAACCAAGCCGCGGCTCCATCTTTTACCGGTCCCACGGTACATTCGCGATTGACTTATTTATGGACCACAAAGTAAACCTGGCTACCTATCGATTCCCGATCCTCTTCGTGCTACCAAGAAAGAACCTCATTGAATAGGACGACCAGTCAGGTTCGTTTCCATTGTTTCTGACAACCAGCGATCGACGTACCGCGACGAAAGTTCAGTAATCTTGGACAACTCACGTAATCCATCTGCTAGTCAACTTGAGCTTTTTCGTTCTTGAAAGTTACATCTTGTCTGCACCTGGTGCAGGAACGTCCGGAAATTGTCGAGAAAGAGCAATACATTCTTTTGATATTAGTGAATAAATATTTCGAATAATATTTTCGAATATGCTTTAATTATTCTTTTTAATTAAAAAAGAGGTTAAACGTGCTTCCAAATATTTAAAGATATTTGAAGATGTTTACGAATATGTAATGCATCTTTTTCAAGGAACGTGTTTTATTCATTAATTTTTTTGGAGGCAGAATTCATTATTTTTTTTTATGCGAAGAGTTTCGATGAGAAAATGTTGCTTTTGATAAAAGTCATTTATCAGCTGTGCATTTTAAATACCAAAGAATTAAACCCAGTTCAACTTAAATCCTGAAAACCGGGTTTCCCTTTTTTATTAATCGACTGACAGATTTTAGTTGCGAAAATTAGTTCGTTAGATTATTTTTATTCTATGGGAATATAAATATTTGAAATTATTATTCAGAGATCTATTAATCATCATACGAATTACAGAAATAAAATTATTCAATTTCGCAAAAACTATTCAAGTGAAATCGTTTATGCCAGAAGTTCTCATTGCGAGTATTTTTCTTCTGACATTTGCCGTGTATATTCGATCACCCAGAGATCGAGACCAATATAGCTCTGGTGGTTTGTGGTTTTTCATACGTGCAAGCTGTTTCTGTCGAAGACGAATGGATCTCAGTCTGAATGCCTCCACGAATCATGGCTTTTGTTCCGATCTCTTCCAGTGGTCATAGGTCTACCACTTTTTCTCTCTCTCTCTTTTACTTTTCTCTTATTTCTCTCTCTCTAACTGCCATCCACTTAAGAAAATAATATTAGAAATCATCTCAAAGTTATCTTCAGACTAATTCCATTATAATAATCCAGACTATTTCAATCAAACCTCAGGGGACCAATTATTACGAAGTTTCATTAATCTATGACAATGCAAAACTTGAAATTGAAATTCAGATTATTAAAAGGAACTATTATTGCATAAACTTGTCAACTTTCGAAATAAAGATTAATTACCTATTATTGATTTCTATAAGGATCGTAAACAGAGAAGCAGAACCTGCGATGTAGCAAACTCCAGTCAGGGTTTCCAACTTTTCTTTCTTACAATGCAATCACTTGATCTTCTATAAGGAGTTGAGTGGATCAGAAACTGTCATCGTTTATTTTTTTCGCACATAAACTGAATCGCTGTCAAGAACTTTTAGATTAAAAGGAAGACGAGTGCGTTTTACCTCCACCTAGATAAAGTCAAGTGGATTGGTGTGTATGGTTGGTAGGATTTTGCACCACGTCGTTCAGACAGACGACAACCACAGTTGTTAATCGTTTAAAGCTTAAAAGACGTTTCCATAGCGTAAATCGCGCGAGTCACGTCGCTTAATTGCTAGCTGCTAGCTTCGAGTAGAGAGCGACGCTTGTCGCGTGATTGCTCCAGGTTTGGCGAGGAAACTCTGACTTGAAATCTTGAAAGGAACGAAAAATGCCCATCCATTTACAAACTTATTCATTCCCAGGTACTAGGAAAGAAATTGGCCACTTGACAAGCTCCTGGGTGTTGGGACAAGTGCGTCTTCTGTCTGATGAATTCTCCCGAGAGTTTTTCGGCAAGCGATGAAAATTAACGATCTGTCTAGTTGTCAGTTACTAACTTGATTATATTTCATTTCTCATCGAGCTAGAAGGGTCTGCGAATCACTTCATATTAGAGAGTCCTATCCTGAAAAATCGAAATACTTCAAATCATCTTTCCAGCCTAGTGATTTTTTAAGTAATCATTGGTAAGATTAAAATTTTACTGATCATTTAATAAAAAAAAAAAAAACCTCTAATCGATTAGTTTTCAACTCTTCTGAAGGGAGTTAATACCTAATAAGAAGCCGGCTTTTGATCTCAGGATGGTTAATGACTCAGGATATCTGATATTTTTTACTCAATTATTGAGAAACATGAATGATGAGCAGAATTCATTGTTAAAGTTACCATAAGAGGCAACAAATACATTTTTTGAGATAACTCTCTCAGTTTGTCATAATCATAATCTTTTGTAATAATAATATTTAATGTTCTTCTCGGAATTTCAATTTCAAGTTGACACTCTTTAAAACTAAAAGAATCTTTTATGGACAATAAATGTAGGAATGATTTACGTACCTTTTGGTTCCTTAAGCGCAAGAATGGCTGAAGCTTTTATCGAGACTAGAGGATTAATTTATCGCCGCAAAACTGGCGGGACGAGTCAATGAATGGAGTATATAGGCCTAGGCTGGCTAAAGGTCGTTATGTTTTTTTTTCTTTCGCCTTTTTTGTTTTCTTTCTTCTTTTTTGTTTTCTTTTTTTTGTGGCACACGCTAACGTTGGTTCTCTGACGACAGAAGGATATTAAATGACATTTCGGTCGATACTTATACGGTGGAGTGACCTTTGCCTCTGCAAGGTATAGAGAACTATGAATATACGGTATGTAAATCTTGGGTTCGTGGTCTACGACACCTATGTGGACATAAAGACGTGGGGACTATTCGGAGGTAGTCAGAACTACCAATGAAAATGCAAATACATTATCCTTCATCAAGATATTGTTGTTTATCATGACATCATTGTCATCTCCTTCAATTTCACGCAAAGAAAAAGTGCCAAGCAGTAATATGCTTTATTCGTGTCTTTGTGTTGTGACGGTTGTGCATTCTAATCTTAGAGAAGCGAGGAAATCGAAGTCCTACGCAAAATTGTGCCCTTTGACTTGCTGCGGTGGAAATTAATTGCTGGTAAATCAAACGAAGTTGAGATAAAGAGGAGAGAGTGGGTGGATTGTTGAATAGCTTATTATAAATTATTTCACTTATTTAACGTTTATGTAATTGAATTATGTAAAAAAGTAGTCGACTTTATAATTGATTTATGGAACTGAAAAGATGAAAATTGCTTTTTCACTAAAAGCACTTCCTTCGAGTTCTTACCGTTATCGAAAAATTGTAATTCCATAACGGTAAGGTCGATAATGTGACGCCTCGCTCAGATACTTTTGAAATCTTTATAAGGGGAAATCAAGTAATCTTTAAGTGGCAATCGATGGATCACTGACATTGTGAGCACTTGGACTTTGAGTGACTCGTTTGTATGTCACCGGTGTCGATTCTGTAGCTTTGGCATGACGTTCTTCAAGAAACACTTGTGGAATATCAAAGCCTCTTGTCTTATTTTTTCCATCACGTATCGTCTCTGACTCTTTTCAGGTCAAATGAACTTTGTGCATTTTTATTTGTAAAATTTTATTGACTTGAACAAAAATTTAATTAATTTCAGACGCGACATTTTCGATTATAACTCGAGAATCACTAAAGAGATTTGAATTTTCTTTGGCTCGTTTGAATTTACCCGAACATTTAATCGGCACACTTGTTTGTACAGCAGCTTCTTTCAGGGGGAAAATTTACGACTCTAGAAAATAGAGAAGTAAGGAAAGGTCGTTGGAGTTAAAAAGCGAGCCTTCTACTCATCTTGCTCATCTATGTGCAAATAAAAACATGGCCGACCAATCAGGGAACGGAAAACGGTAGAAAAAGCAGTAAGACTGGCGCCTTACTCGCGCGACTTAATTTAACGCTCGCCACGTGAAAACGTTGAGCCGTTAACTATAGAAATGCCGTAAACGAGTCGGGATAAAACTTGGTGTTTATGCGAAGGCGTTACCTGGGCGAGAAGAGGAGATCCACCTTGTGATAGAGACATGTTTTCAGGTATTACCCTGGCCCTTGGACAGGTACGAGCTCTTAGGATGGCGTTACGACCACATCGGAACTCACGGTCGCTTTTAATCGCGGATAACATCACGCTCGTATAATCGGAATCGTTTGCTAGCTTCTTCGATTTCGTAAACCCGCTCCTCGCACTGATAGCAACGCCCGTAACTGCACTTTTTTTTGCCATTTCCGGCGCAGAGTCGCGTCGTCATTTTAAAAGCGGAATGACGTCTTTATTACCTGTGGCTTGTGGACATTGGGTTGCATTCAAAGCTTGATACTTGTGTGAATGGCACACCTCATAAAAGCCTCATCTCATTTTACGAAACTAACTCACTAAAATGTCAGGAATTATGATGTTTATTTTAAGACTTGTAAATATCTGTATTTATCTGGGATAAATTCAAATTGTTTCTTCAGAGAAGATGTTTCAACGTTTTTTCTTTTATCTTGACTGTTTTGAAAGTTTTTCTTGATTATATGGAAGCTCTGTAGTTCCCTTCGGACCTTTGGCAGACAGGCCCAACTTCGGTTTTAGGAGTTTTAAAAAAGTGAATACAAATAGTTTTAATAATTAATTCCAGTTTCATGAATGTTTGAGATGATTACATATAATTGAGCGTTTTTAATCACTCCTTTGGATTAGATCCTAATCTCACTGGAAATGGTATCTCTTGGCTGTTTCTGGTCCCGGAAGAGAAGTCGACGAGAAGCAAAGTCACGTCGTTAATAAAGGTACGGGCGCCGCTGGACCGCTTCGTCGGAATGGTTCTCTTTAGCCAAAGATACGTGACGTTTATGGTGAATCATGGTACGGTAAAGGAACATACCCGTTCGAGCCTAATGTCTTTCTCTTTTTCTACACCCTCTCTTCCTTCTCAGTTTCTCTTTCTTTTTTGTTTCGACTCACTAAACGACATTTGGTCACACTCGAGGTAAATGTTTTTTGTCATCAGTAATTTTTAATTCTCGTCATAAATCAATTTAATCAAACGAAATTACTTTTCAGTTTTCAGTTTCTTCTTTAGTTTGCGGTAATATGTGATAAGCATTGCAATAATTTGCAAAATAAAAGCAAAAAGAATGCAAATGAAGACAGAATTTTATTTTGAAGTACAGTTATGATTTGGCTTATACAGACTTTAATTTTAGGGCTGATCGAAAGGGCGTATGAAGTATTGATATCTTCCTCGAACGTCATTCCAATTCCTCAAAGTGATTTCAACCCTGCAATCTACGGTTCTGCCCTCAGTGCACATTTAACCGCAAAAGTTTCTTCGTCGTACGTTGGTTTCGATCGTCTGTAATGATCCGTGTGGTTTTCATTGGCGTGAAATACGCGACGTTTACACGCTCACGTTTGCACGTTTACACGCTCGTTTCGGTCTGTCCTGGATAAGGTACGCGTATACGCAAACGACCGCGAAGAAACGGCTTTTCTTTATTTCTTCTTATTTCTCTAGCGCGATACCATTACGTCGTTAATTCTAAGTTGAAAAGTCACCGAGTGTCGAGTTCCAAGTACAGTTATGAGCAAACTTGTCTGATCCAAAATTATACAAGTAGACTATATAACGAATCAGAATTGTGAGAAGATACATTTTCGCAAAACTTCATTTATCATTATATTCAAAACTAAACATGTTTTAATCTGTAATTTTTTATTTGTTTCAGGTAAGTTCCTCTTGTGACTATCTTGAATCTACTAAGACTGGTAAGAATAAACTTATTTGCAATCATAGGGTGGTAACACGTTGAGGAAAGAAACAGGGAAACGTTCCAAATTGAATCGAACTGAAATCAATTAAAAAATTTTTAAATTATGACATTCTCCAATTGAGTAGAGCATCTCGCATCAAAATACATCTAAATTGCACGCATAAATGCTTATTTGTCGAATCTCCATCGCTTGGAAGAAGTCGTTTCGCGAATCTTGGATCTCGAAGGAAAAATTATATAGTCCTTATAAACGTCCATGAAGATGCGTTGTACGAATGTAGATACCGAGGTTACTAAAAGTAAATTGCTACGAGTAAAATATTCGTGACTGTATGCACCGGCCAAAGTATCTGGAGGTAACTTAATAGCATTCGCGATAAAATTCCCTGGTGGCGCAAGCAAGACTCCAAAGGGAGCTCAACCGGATCGTTTCTTTGCGCCCAAACAAGGTTGCCAACCTATCCATGCCTTCCTTATATTGTGCACCTACATGCTCTTTTTCTCTTCGGTTAGTGCGATTCCAGAAGAACCTGAGGTCAGTTTGAAAAGCCAACGCGTAACCCGACCTGACTACAGGCGCGTCCCGCAGGTCGTAGCCTGCTGTTTTTATCTGGTCATATTTCAGGATGATTCCACGCTTAATGTCCTCTCGCCAAACCGTCTTAATGTTTCCTTTCACGGGGTAAGTCCTACCATGGTTGACAACTTAACCCGAAGATTGTACGCACAAGGCTACTTTTACGACCCTGTTGATCACTTGTGCCAGTTTTTAGATTGTATTTAACATAAACTCGCTGCTCACTTGTTAAAGTAGCAAGAAACTATTTACTTTCTTAATTTAAAAGTAATGGATATTGAAGAACCACAAATCAAAACCGGAAATTAAAAAAAATAAACGAAAGGAGCTGAGTATATTAATCATTAATCTTCGTGTCCCAAATATTAAGTTCCAAACCGCAAATATTTAGACCCTAACCACAAGTCTCAAAAATAAAAGACATAAAAATGTAGGACCCTGAAATTCGCGAAAGTTTAATTTGGATTTATACTTTTTATTCTAATGTCCATGTTAAATAATCATTTATCATCCTTCATTTTATTTTTTATGTGAGATGAGAATTTCCGATTTAAAAAAAAAATTTCGAATTTCGCAATCTAAATATTTTTATTTGACTTAATTTTTTTTAAATACTATAAAATTTCTTGAAAATCCTTAAACTTTTCTCAATTATTTTGAAAATCTTTCAACTTCCTTAGAATCATATAAAAAGTCTCGAAATTTCTCAAAATTCGCTAAAATCGATTGAAATCTCTTAAAATTCCTTAAAATCAAGTAAAATCTCTTGAAATCCTTTGAAGCTTTTTAAAATCATTTACAATACCTTAAAATCCCTAAATTTTTTTTTAAATCTCCTAAAATCTCTTAAAAATTTCTTGAAATCTTGTGAAAATAGTATGATGATTCTATCGTAAGATGGACCCTATATTTATAAGCGGGAATTGTCCTGGGATTTTGTGGGCTAAATTTAGTAGACATCCTGATTGAATATAAAAGTAATAAAATTCACGTTAAAATACCCGCCTTGAAACAAGATTTTTCGAAATTAAGGAGGCGAATCGCCAAGGGATATTGGCAATGGGAAAGTTCGAGTTCTAGAGGCGGGAGAAACCGGTAAGATCGATCCACTGATCGAGATAGTCGACGCGTGTCATCGCACTGTAGAGGCACCTCCCCGATCGTTAAATTCGTCGATCGATCGATCGATCTTGACGAAGCGACCGGACGCGCGAGAAAAACACGAGACTTGCTCACCTTTATCCCGAGCACCTTTGAGCTCGCCTACGCGACCTCGGATTCGCGTTGATTGCAAAAAAAGTCCACAAAAGCAATCGTTATCCTCATACTCTCGTAGTCGCGATCGTCATTTCAGAGCACGTGGAACGCCGATAAACTTCTCATCGATTAGCGAATCCTTTTTTTATAATCCTCTATTTCAGCAAAAGAAATGGAAAAAAGCAAAGGTCTGACAGCTTCGAAATGAAATAACATTTTATCACTCTGATATATCATTAGCGTACATGTTGTTGGCGGTATAATGCAATTTAAAGTTCACTTTATGTGATCCACTCTGCATAAAATTAACCTCAGTGCAAGTGTCGGTTCAATTGCTTTAATAATTGCGTTCATCATTTACTTTTTTTTAATACAACGTAACGTGGAACGGATATTTAATTAATTGATTATTATTACCGTGCCTCGTTTGAAAAATGATTGGCGTACAATAGTGATTAATAAATTAATGCAACTCTTTCGTTGTCGAATCGTTTAAAGGGAGGATAATGACGAGTTTACTTTGTTGGACTTTATTTGATCTATTTTGTTGTTCCAATAGAATTTTGGTTATTTAAAAGTTTTATTGGAGACTATATGCTCTGAGCCTATATGTTGAATTTTTATAAGTTGTCTCGAAATTTTCGGCGGAGGTGAGTTGCACTGAATTTAATATGTTAGCCATGAAGATAGGAAGGGTTATAATAACTCAAAAGAGGGTTTACAGAAGCATTGGAGGGGCGTTGATGAGAATTGCTAACCAGTTCAAGTGTGTTGGTATGAGTAGATATAAGACTGTAGGGGCATTATATGTGGATGTATAGTATATTGTATATATGTTAGTTGTATACCTGTACCCGTCGAGCTGGTGAACCCGGCTTCGTAGGAAGCCCGAGGTGAACGGAGGTGATGGCCCCGGGGCGTCGGGTCACCCAGATTTCAATCTAGATACAGCATTCCACGGTTAATTAGTACTGGCTGTCCAGCCCCGAGACTCCATCACTGGTCCGAACTCCTGATATACACGCGTGCATACACCTTCCTATACAGCAGAGGACTTGAGCCATGCCATGTCGGGACTTAGTACTTGGTACTACTCAAGAAGGTAGCTCGGTAGCGTGTAAATTACACCGAGAGATATGTTTGATCGCCTCTGCATCTAGATTTCGTCTTTTTAATGCGTTTCTCTAGGTCCTCTTATTTCTTTCGAGATAATTGCATACACGTCCCAGCATTATCTCAAATGTTGCTTCTTATAGTCTGTTCCATGAAATTCAGGCTCTAGAAAACAGTTTTGAATATCTAGTTTTGAATATCAATTGCTAGCATGTCCACAATAACATCATTGTTGATCTTGATTGTTGAGAGCTCTGCTAACATTGTTGGTTCACTCTTGCAAGAGCGACTTCTCGAGATCAGTTCAGAGTCTAAGAGTCATGTAATAGAAGCAGAATAATTTAAAATTGGCGACTGTGTCTTATATGGAAGACTTTAATCAGATTGATGACGCGTCGGGTGGAATCAGAACGTTTATCTCAGGTCACTGATCACTGGTCCAGTTCTTAGTTGCTCAAGTAGTGGTACTCCAGGGCGTGTCCGGTGTTTCTCCAGCACGATGCCATTAACCTGACCACTCGATTCCGCCACCGATTCTGCAGCAGCGGCCAGTGAAGCTCCTCCCTTGCTCTTTATCTTTCCACGGTAGCGCCGCTAGGTGAAGTTATTGCTCCGTGCTCTGTGGCTCCGTGCTTCGTCCGTGTAGAGAAAGGTCAAGAGGAGACCCGAGGCGTGCCGTAGAAAAATGTACAACTGCCGACGAGGAATTTGCACCCAACGTCCTGCATGTATGTATATTGTATAATCTATGTATATTGTATACATGTACGATGTCCATGGCACTGAAGGATTATTGATTCTAAACGATCTTTTTTTCAAGCTTCTGGAATTTACCTGCTTGAAATGGAAGGCCAGTAAATTACTGCTCCGAAGCTACTTCTCTTACAGAGATTTCACTCCTTTCGACTTGTGGTAAACACACAGCACCTGACGTATAATTATTGTCACTTTGAGGCCGTTAATAGTTTACGAATTACTGTTATAGATATCCATTAGCTCAAGTATATTGCTCTCCTTTGGTACCATATAATGAAATTTCTAGCGCAGAAATATGGAGGAAACTATCAACTCCGTGGTTGCTTCCTTTTTCCTTTGGATGTAAATTCCTCTAACGTCTTCCACTGCATACGCAAATCACAGTAATTTCAATCGAACAATTGCTCAAGTGTCACTGTAAAATGCCTTTCAGTCCTCGCGGTGTATACTTTTACCTCAGCGAGTCTAAGCAAATCGTATCTTGCACTAAAAGCTCTGTGTCGTGTCTCAGTTCACTGAAAAGTACAAATACAAACGTCCTTTCATCGCATTGACCAATTTCCATTTATTTAGTTTATTTATTGAATCTACCTATCTGCAATCGCCTTTTCTACCGAATCGTAAGTCTCTCGAACTGCACCTATTGCAAAATAGTTTTCTTGCATCGGTCGCAATCCTACGATATTTCGCACACGAAATATCGTAGGAATCGAGCATCGATCACATTCTGATCTACATATTCTCAACTTACAAAATAGGCTCGGGATTCTGTTTTATTTTACTAGAGATGTGAGAAAATGATTGTATTGTGGGAGAGATGTGTTTGGCAACAAATGTTGTGTCACTATCTGGTTATCTAACATTCTTGAAGAATACAAATGAAAAATGACTGCTCTGTGTTTTGAAATAAGTTAGTATAAATCCAGTAGCAAATATATCATATTTTCCGAGGCGCGTCTTTTTGGTCATAATTCTTATTAAAATTGTCGTTCTTGGCTGGAATCAATGACTCGTGATGGATGCATCGTTCGCACCTCGCCCACACAACGACTAAATCTGACAATTCGATAATTAATTACATTGAGTGATTGAGGGTTAGTTTTGTAAATTCCTTTCACACACATGACCATCAAAGCCGATTTGTCAAGCATGTCATGATGATTTCACACGAGAAACTTCTTTAGCAATACTTTCTTCAAGAATAATATTTTTCCCCTGCCTACGAATAATATTATTTCTTTCTACTAAAATAATATCTGAAGGCCCGCAGTTTTTCAGAAGTCATGGTATTAACAACAATAAATAGTTCCGTGTGGTCTTAAATGACATTCTTCCTATGCTTAAAAATGACAAGATGCTTACGAGGACCATCAGTGCAGCAGAGATAAGCGAGCCTAATAAATCATATTGTAGCAGTACACCGTCAGAGGTCCTCACGACCTGACTGTTATCGAATTTTTTATCACCAAGAGAATGAGTGCACTCCGTAGATCTCTACTCGTTACTAAAACGAAGATCTAGAAAAGTAGATATGATTTCTGAGTCTCGTTTTGAATCCAAAAACGATACAATACCCGATTTCCTAAATTATTGAACAATTTTGGTATAATTGTCGGAATCAAATGTTGCTTGAATCAAGATTTATAACCACAGGGAAAAAAGTCTACAGCTCTAACTGTTGAGGAACAACGGAGGATATAACGCAATGCGCAATCAGCCTAACTGTAAGGTAGGCTACAAGATTAATCCAAGTATACAAAAAGACGTTTCGGAACAGGATCCATTCCGAGGGCTTGACCTCTCCTCCTTAGTAAAAAAAGGAGAGGACGAAAGAAGAAAGAGAAACATTACAAAGTCCTCAACGAGAATCACGGCAGGGATGCGCGATCGGTGGCATTACTGGAGTCGGACGTCTGCACGTACCGGGTGGGCCGAGGAAGCAGTTCAGGGAGAAAATGAAGAAGAAGACAGCGGACGACGAAGAAGAGGTTCACCGCCGCGGCGCACCTGCCGGGTCATTAGGTATAAACGGCAGGTAGATCTGGGACTCGGTGGTCGACTCTGGAGGAGAGACACGATTTCTTGGAGAGGAAAAGGTACGGAAGCGAGGGGTAGGGCATCGAGGGAAGGAGAAACGTAAAAGAAGGGAGGTAGGACCCGTCACGAACTGCGGGCTAATTGTCCTGGAGATTGCTCCTGCAGCCGCTGTTCTGTGTTGCTGCTGTTAGCCTGACTGTCTGACTGTCTGTCTCTCTGATCATCCTTTCCGCTGTCCTTAAAGCTTCTTCTTTGAGCAGACTGAACAGCCAGCAACCAACTGAGCTGTTCAGACAAGCTATTCAGTGAAGCTATATTCCTTCAGAGAAGCTCGCTTAACTCAGTGGCGAAACCAGCTCACGACGCTGACAGGCGTATCGCGCCTGCAACTAAAAGCTTGCGTAATACCAAAGTCGGCGCTACCGACGATAAATCCTGGTGACGCGGTAGTTCTACAGAAATATATGTTTTCGACTCCTGGAGAAGAGGCCGAGCGAGCGAAGTGCTTCTTTTATCCTTGTATGATACAGTAAAGATCGCATTGAACAAATATGTAAAGTTTAGGACCAGTTGCAATGCAGAAAGGTTCATGACTATTACATTTTCAACGAAACTAAATGCTGCCCTTACTCATGATGAAAAGCAGCAGGCTTGTCTAATTGAAGCAACTGCTCACTGATTAATTACATGTCCGAAGGACGGCAGAAGAAAGGAATACAGTGGAAGAGAGTGTGGGAGAGGAATAGGAAGAAAGAAGAAAAGAAAAGAAAAAGGCGAAACAGTGGGTGAAGTGTGAACAATCCATTTATTACACTCCATCAGTTGGATTGCCTTCTTCGCCACTGTGATGACGCATCGACAAGGATACTTTGTTTCTTTAACCCTTGAAGGGAAAAGTTGAAGAAAGCAATCTTAAGTGGAGAGAAGAATGTGTTGGTGACGTATTGATCTACATTATAAATCTGTATCTCATTGTGAAAGTGATTTGAAATATTAAACCAGTTCCAATCAATGTCACGTTGGGTCTAGTTTTACATCAATAGAGCTCACTTACTGTCAATTTCTTTTCGCAAGGAGTAACCACAGGCTGTTATTGCCTGTCGCGTTTTACAAACCAAGTTCATATTAAGTGCCAGGTTGTGCATTCATTGTCTTGTGCCGCGGTTTGTCTTCGAGTTGGCACTCTGTAATAAGTACAGCCGAGATATCGTGTGACTTGCCCACGCTGACGAGGACAATGCGATAAACACGTGTTTCTCGCGATTAACTTAACGCGCCACTCTCGTACACATATATTACCTTATCATTCGATTTCTCTGGATCGTCGGCTCTCTCCGGAATGGAGAAATGAAGTCATCTTCGAGGAAAGTCCCTAATGGAGACATCTACATTCAAAATCTTTTCATCTACAATGACCGGTCTCTATCCAATTCTAATTCACTATAACGGCTCTCTCGTGAATAAACTTGGCTCATGAATAACTTGATTTGTCTACAATTTGACTCGCCAATAATTTGATTCGTCAATAATGTGATTCGTCAATAATTTGATTAACAAATCGCGATGATCATTCACAGCACACCTTTGAACAGTTTTCACCACGACTGGATAATTAAAGGCTTGACATGGTTCGACAAGGGGCTCTTGTATATCCGCTGGATAAAATCGTGCATTTATAACCCGCCAATTAACGCTCGTCTAAACCGGTGTCTCTTAAAATTCATAAAAATAGAAAAGCAAGTCTTGTCGCCAAGGTTCGTGGTGTCGCTGGATAAGAGTGGCTCGACGAAACCTTTCGGACCGAAATGTCAGCTCGTGAAGCCAAAGCTATCCATCCGTGTACGGACGGGACGGGCACATTCCATCGCCTTACGGAGCGCCAGTACTCGTCACACATGCTAACGCATGCTACACATGCACGTTGCTTTACTGGATGGAATTTATGTGTATTAAGAGCTAAGTCTACTCTCGGGGTCACGCGACTTGCCCCAAGAAGGCTATGTTCCAAAAGGATGCTTCTTCGGAGGCTGATGTTGCACGGAAAAAATATGTCCTGTAAAAAATGTAGAATTAGTCCAGGAGTTTTGGACGGGTACCAAAATATTGGAGATATTGAATGACTTTTAATAAAAGGTTTCAAACTTTTCAATACTAAATGCAAATGAGTCTTGGAAATTCTCTATAATAGTCTAGGAAAAATAGTTTTGTATTTACTGAAGAGCTTGGATTACAGAAAGTCCTGGACAGTCTGGGAAAATGTTGCGCGTCGATGTGCGCAGTCAACCATCAGCTGGCAGAGTGAAATATAAAGTTAATAAGTGTACTTATATAAAACTCACGAAATCTTAAACATTAAAATATTAAAAATAATAAAATGATACAGTTATAATATAATATTTAAATAAAACATATTAAAACAAATTAAATATCACTTGGGTCACTGTGACGTTTCTCACAAGCGGTGAAGATTTGGCTAGTTAGTATATAAGGACCATTTCGACCGGTATACTCAGCGTGCGATATTCTGCGTAGAGAATTGCGTTGTATGTAGTAGTGTTAGGTTAGGTATAGAATTAGGTTTGTGTGTATTAATTAAGTGACGAAAACGTTTCTCGTTTGTGTGATATGAACTTGGACACAAAAGACTACTAAGTCTGAAGTTAGCTTTGCTTTTTTTATTTTGTTTAAGAACCCTTCATATTTTCCTAGACTGTCCAGGACTTCATGTAGTTCTTTCTTGCACTTAGTATTGAAATATCTTGTGAATTTCATAAAAGGAGGTTTACAATTTTGACAACATTTTGGTACCCGTCCAAAATTCCCAGACTGAGTTCTACACTTTTTATAGGACATATTTTTTCCGTGTGGGATGCCAACCTAAGATGATGTCTGCAATCACCTGGGTTTATTCAGTAATCACTCGAGACATAAAGTTTACGCGAACTGAATAATGCAATAAATGATAAACTGTTCTTTAATTATCGGAACACGAAGAGCATTTAGCGTTGTAGATTTTTTGGCTCGAGGTAAATTTTACGACTCGAATTCAAGTCACTCGAATTCGAATGGTGTTTATATGTCACGATGGAAAGAATTTTTGTTGGGCGAGGGCAGAGCAGAGTTGGTGGACTAACGAAGAAATCAAGGTGTTTTCCAAGTGGGCAATCGGATCTTTCTCGCGACACTGTCATAAACCCAGTTTCGTTATCGTCGGAGGTAATGTTGCGTCTTAGTATAGTCGTGGCTTTTTTTCTTGATTATCTTCCCCACCTTTGACTTCTTCTCGCCTTGTGCGTCTTCCGCCGGGCGAAGGTTAATGCAACCTAAACGAGTGTCCATGAGAGGGTATGTGCCCATGGACGCCCACGGCATCTCATATCTTACGGATGAAGACATTTACGACAATCCTCGCACCGACCGTACACCCCACCTACTTATCTCCCACAAAGCGTATGCACAATGCTCTCACCCTTCCTCGCTATCTTTCTCTCTCAATCATATACCTCTATCCTCCTTTCTTTTGTAAAGAATTTTTATTATTATATATAAAAGGTACGATCGTTATTTTTCCAGGTATCCTAATTTTTGTTTTGATACACCGTTAGAAAATGTTAGCCAACTCAGGGTGGCCACATGTCAGAGAAGTCAGGAAAAAAAAAATTTATCAGGGAAATATGTCAGGGAAATGCGAGTACACTCGAGTCTCCCAAATCTCAACTTCCCAAATCTCAAGTTCTCCCAAATCTCAAGTCAAGTTTCTCTCAAATGTCAAGTCCGTCTTTCCGAAGAATCACCTGATAACCACTGCGCA
>CAJFCP010000124.1:748484-829527 GCA_904066005.1 Synergus itoensis | reverse complement strand
AATTTCAAGTCAAGTTTCTCTCAAATGTCAAGTCCGTCTTTCCGAAGAATCACCTGATAACCACTGCGCAGGCGTGCACGCATGCGCAGTGGGGCTGTTTGTGAAATTTGAGGACTTGACATTTGGGAGAACGCTGGCCAAAATTTCTTGACATTTGGGAGACTCGAGTGTAGTTGTCTGGGAAAATAGTAATTGGCATTTATGCTAACTATGTTATTTTTATCGTATTACATATATAGTTTTTATAGTTTATTTAACAGATTTTAGAAATGTTTCATGGATTTCTAATGATTTCAAGGATTTCTACTGATTTCAAGAGATTTTCAACAATTTTAAAGGATTTTAAGCTCGATTTTAAGATGCTTCTAGGAATTCAAAGAGGATAAAAGAAATTTGTATAATATTTAAAAGGTTTAGTAGAATTTTTAAAAATTTCTTGAAATTTGAAAGATCCTTGTGGAATTTTAAAGGATTTTAAAAAGCTTGTAAGAATTTTAAGAAATTTTGATTTTTTAAAGTGATTATAAGGGATTTTAATGTTCCTCGTGAAATTTTAGAATATTTAACATGATTTTTACGATTTTAAAAATATTTTGTGGAATTTTAAGCAATTTTAAGAGGCTTTAAAAAAATTTTAAGAGATATTTATGTATTTTAAGGGATTTTCAAGTTTTTCGTATAATTGTAAACGGTTTTAAGAAGCTTGTAAAAATGTAAGCAATTTTATGGAAGGTTGTCGTAAATTTGAGAAATTTCTACGAATTTGAAGTGATTTTAAATTTCAAAACATTTAGAATGATAAACGAAATTTTCGAAAAATTTGAATAGCATTATTATTGAAGATTTGTACACCTTTTTAATACTTTTCTGTCAGGGAAATTTGTCTGAAAGTCAGGGAAATGTCAGGAAAATTGAAAAAAAATTGAATCATGTGGCTACCTTGTAACTGTACCTTGATTTAAAGTATTAACGTAATTAATTCGATTTATTTGTTGTTAAGTTTCTTGTGCTAGAAGTGTGCTTTCGTTTAATTTAGTTTCTGTAAGACTGGCGTCATCAGACCGGATGTTGAAGAAAAGAGTAGCGATTAGCTAGCGATTTCATCCGTTTCGTCGCACGCTCACGTCGTACTTGGATGATGATGATGATGATGACACGAAGACAACAGCGAGACTCGTCACGCTTTCGCGCCTCTCGAAAGTTGATATCGATCTCTGCTGAAAAAAAAAATTGAAACAGTGCCGGGACGAATAATTGATTAGAGGTTGGTGACAAGGACACGTCAAAGAGAACAACAATGACTAGAATAATTGGACAATTAGAAAACATACTGAAACATATTGGAAGTGATGAATGCTATAATCTTAGAAAACACTGATGCAAAAAACGCATAGTTAAAAGTAAAGCATTCTTTTACCCTGGGATCCTTTTTTGGGCGTTCTAAAATTGTTTGTTCAAAGATGCTAAACAGTACCATAAAGCTAGTACGAAAGATTGTTTGCAAACATGTTTGGACTTATTTTATTGGTGAGAATCGACAGGATCTTTTCCTTTGAATCCGCCAAGTTTCTCGTTAGCTCGCGGTATACAAACGTGTCCACGTCGACGAATTTGCATTTACAGAGCGTCAAGAAGCGATGCGTATTCTCTCGAGGGCCTCGTCGCTACGTGCGGGTGACTCTTAAGTAAGCATTGGCGTCTCTCTATGAGTTCCACGACCAGCTGTGGACCGTGCGGGGTCACCGAACAGAAGGTCTCCCCAGGGTCGCTGATGAGGGGGAAAAAGAGAGGAAAAAAAAAAGAGACGGACAAATGTGCGTACCTGGCAAACGCAACTTGAGTTGAGTCCACATGAGCTGTCGTGCCGACTCGGCATTCGTAGTAGGTGCCAAAGGTGACGTGTCACGAAGGTGACGATTCTTCAACGTTGTGCAATGTTCTCAGCAAAACATGAAGCAGCACGCGGGTGATGAAACTATTTTTTCCCGAGAGGTCAGCGATGATCCTCAATTATCGACAGATCAAAGATCGTCGTAAAATTATTTGCCTTCAGTCGATGATGTAGACAAACAGGTTGTTTCGGAATTTTGAAATTAAAGTCAAGAAATAGAGTCTTGTGAGACTCTTAAAGGAAAACCCTTAAGATGTCTGAAGGGAGATTTGAATTTTTGAGGATAAGGGATAATACTAATTTTTGGTTTTATAGAAATAGTTTTTGTTAAGGAACGTAAAAGGATGATTTGGTGAAAACAATCTCGAAAACAATGACAGGTAAATTATATTTATCTGACTTCCCTGATTGTACTAAAGAGATTCGTGATTCACATTTATAAAACGATTGAGGCTATCATCAACAGAGTTGATAAGGAAACAATTTAAGTCTATTAATTTGATTGTATATCGGCAATGAGTCATCGAGGCTGAGAACAGAAGCCTTAGCGTTGAATTGATAATAAAATCTTTATCGATACGTGTTCATTATCCTCGAACGAAGATCACCTTTTAATGTTAACAAACATCGCACTTATACTTTATGAATTCTCCCCAATTAAAAGTATGATAAACACTAAAAGTAAAAATAGTGATTACAAGTTTTTTTCATAAAGAAATATTTTCAATGCAAATGAATCAGTATTTAACACTGTTTGTGGTTTAAAGTGCAATCAATGCAAAAATTCATTCTCATTACTTCTATATTGTTACTATATTCTCACATCACCTATTACGTCACTGTTACGACATAGGTCACTAATTAAATAAAACCATTCATTAAAATATCTCACATAAATTTTAACCCGAAACAGTTGCATGGGAGAATGATTTATGTTAATCGATCTACCAGTTAAGATTTGACTCGATAATGTCAAGGCAAGATTCGGGTTGATGACGGTGATCTGGAAAGATCAGATTTGACGTTCTCGTAGGAAGTTTATCCTTTGATAGTTTCGAAAGTGAGAACATTGGAGGTGAGTGGTTAAAAGGAGAGGGCAAAGGTAGTGGGTCGCGACTTGCTCAAAGTAACTTAATTGCGAAATTGCTTCAATCTTAACAACCCAAGTACCTCGTAACAAAATTCGCCGTTACATTCCTGGTACTCGCAATCATGAACAACGCACAACGCAATCCGAAAGTTCCTGCAACTTCCGGCGTCAACGTCTAGAATTAGACAATTTTCTGTCAAATCTATCAGTCCCTTTTGTTTCCATCATTATCGTCTTTCGTAATCATCCTCTAAATCTCATTCCCGAGATTAATCAATTATTCAATTTTTTAAGTAGTATCGTGGATGATATTAAGATAACTGTGATCCTGAGCACCTTGCTGTAAATAATTATACACCTTAAGATAATAACCTACTTGAAGTAAATAATTAAGATACATATCTCTAATGAGGTTAATTAGATTGAGATGAACTTAAATGCAGAGCAAGATAATAAAAACCAGAGATCGAGTGGAACTGGTGAACCTCGTACCCGTTGAGGTCATGGAGGTATACGTCAGTTCTAGAAACCCTCCTTGACTTCCTTTCCCTAGTCGTCTTTTCCCAGCGACATAAGACCGTACGTAAGAGGTTATTTAAAAGAAATAAAAGGACTGAGGTATGCTGAGGCGAGACGGATTACGAATTGGATATCTTTGGTGTATATCGTTCGACTATCAGAGGACACCTCTGCCTAGGCAGAGCAAACCCAGAGGACTTGACAGCTCGATAACTTGTGTCGCGTATACCTACGTCCTGCCACTCGAGGATCACGACTCGCCTTGTAAAGCGATATTAAAGGATTAGTGTCTCGACTCAGGGATCGTGTTCGACACTGACCGGTCTGTGAACACCGCTAACCCGTTTTACCGTCAGCATCATGAGATGGACATTGGGCATGCCTTCAGGCCATCGGAAATTTCGACTTGACCTTTAAAAAAAATAAATCATCGTATAATATCGCATAATTCAATTTTTACCGCATATAATTCCAGGGTGTCTACTGTGCGAGAATTTAAGGAAATTCGGGAATTGTCCTTGATTTTATTTTTGATGGGGAAAGTGCATTTCATCTTTGTTTCATCTTCTTTCATCTGTTTTGATATTTGTTCATCTATTTCGTCTATTTTCAGGATTTGACACCTTTGTACGTTTTTTCAATTGATAAAGTTAAATCTTATGAATTATGTGATAATTCCGAGTCATTTCCGAGTTGAAAAAACATCAATTTTTTTTGTATTTGTGACTTTTGTTAAATCTTTTGAGATCTTTCGAATTATTTTCAATTTCTTTAAAAAGAAACTTTAAAACCCCGTAAAGTCGCTGGTAATTCTTTGCCATCATTTGAATATTTAGAAATCCTATAAATTTCTTGTCCTTAAACTCCTTTGAACATTTTTAGAAACCCCTTCAAATTTTTTAAAATCATTTAAAATCTTTAAAAATTTCTCAAAATTCGCTAAATTTATTTTAAATCTCTTTAAATTCTTTAAAATCATTAAAAATCCCTTGAAATCCCTTGAAAATTTTTTTATTTATTTAAAATCTCTAAAAATCCTTTAAATCTTTTTAGTTCTCTTCTCTCTAAATCTGAATCAGCAAAAACCCTACCAAATCAGTGAAATTCGCTGATGAATCAGTGAATTTCACGCCGTCTATAAGAGTAATTCCGCTAATTCATCAGCGAATTTCACTGATTTGGTATGGTTTTCGCTGGTTCAGATTTAGAGAGTTCTAACACGTTGAAATTCCATAAAATCCCTTAAAATCCTGTACAATTTCTTAAATATCTTCTGAATTTTTTTTAAATCTCTTGAAATCCGCTAAAATCAATTAAAGTCACTTTAAATCCTTAAAATCTCTTTAAATCCTAGATTAAAAATGTGTTGAAATCTTACGAAAATCCTAAAAATTAAAAATCACCCTGAATTCGCATAATAATTTTCAGTGTCATGATTCTTGACCCTCGATTGTCTTTTGGGCCTCAGTTGTAACGTCAGAAATCGATCGATTCGTATCATTGAATTCAGGTTCCAAGTTCAAAAGAGCGTGTTCTTTCATTCGTTTGTAGATCACGTACGAGGTGCTAACCTGACCTGTAGCCCCTTGGTTGTTCTGGTTGTATTCCTTGAGCTTTAAAATTCCACGAGGATCAACGTGTTGGCGTTGGACGTGGGTTGGGCCCCAGAGGCTTCGTGGTGATACCCGAGCGTAGGTACGAGTGTATATATGTGAAAATAACTATACATATAGAAAAGGTCGAGACCCTCTTGGGTCAGAGGTTAGGCCGCACCCTGCATTGTGTCCTGCCCACGTGACCGGCGTACGCGTCGTCATTCATGTCACCATATTCATTCCTCCGTACCCCTCTTCCTCCTACTTCTATTCCTTATTTTCAATAGAAGACTACTAAAAGAGGACTCCACCCGTACTCCGAACTTGGATCGTCACGTTGTGTTTGACTCACCTGGGAGGAGAGGCTCTCTTCATGAATTTCTTAACAGCAATGCTTATGAAACTGCTAATTTATGTGGGATAAATTAGCTTTATTTACAGCTGTAGACTGAGACCATACAAATTTTAATTGAAGCTTCAAATCTTTGACTACTCAATTGAGAATTTAAAGATAGTTTGATTTACTTAAAATTTAATTAATTTAAAATTTGTAATTATCAATTGCTCAAGTAATTTCTGGTAGAGAAATGCGTATTTTGAAATCAGAAATTACGTGTTTAAAATTTTACGTGTTTTCTTATTAGAATTGAATTTAAAAAAATTTTTGCATTGAATACAATGCAATTAAATTGATTCTTGCTTGGCTAAGTTCACCTGTGTTAAATTCATCATTAATTATTAATAATCACTCGTTATTAATGCAGGATTATCTTTATATTAACAATAAGAAAATTTGTCTTTTTTTTTTGTTTCAGGTAAGTGCAATTCAAGCTCCAGTCTTACAATTTATTAGTGAATTGTTGAAGAACGTTTGGACAACCTTACGGTAAATAGCAAAGGATTTTTAATTAATCACTGCTCTCAATCTCGTGCAAAATAGTAGAACAACAAGACCTGAAGGAATTCTCACCCTTTTGACTTTCGGTATTCAATCACGTGGAAATCTAAAGGAATTGGCGTTCGATAGGTGAAACGCCTTAACAAACGTAACTCGTCGATTTATGGAAGCGGTAACCTTTTGTGTTTAACCCAAGACACGTTCTTTTTAATTCGTCCGTGCACTTATTCATATGGGGTTAAACTTTCTTGATCCATCCGTCATAATAAGCAAACTTTATTCCATAAAATTATCAACACTAGCGGCAAAATTTATTAAACATATAGAATTCCCAATATGTTTTTCAGTTTTTGCAAGAGTTCTCACGATTTTGAAAGGTAGACTATGATAATTTTGGAATAGCTGAAAATGTTTTCGCAAGCAGTGAAGCTGCACGACAGGCGAGTGGATTAGGAGTAAATGTGCGATTACTCTCGATCTAGCGATGTAATGAGGCGAGGCGGTAAATCCTGTAATGTTCTGGACTCTCCCTAAATGGGTAAAGTGAAACGGGTCTTGGAATGTCACTCTTCGATGGCTTCGCGCCATGGTCGCAGCACATAACGTGTTGAGTCTGCCCTGAAGTAGTTTATTGCCTTAGAATATAATTATCAAAGACCGAATTCGTATCATTAAAGAATCAGCGCGAATTCAGTCTCGCTGCGCGATTTAAGGCATCGATTTATGGAAGCAATAACCTTTCGCGTTTAACCGTGACTGCACGTGGCTTCTTACTTCCAATTAGAGAGTCTCGAACAACAGCAAAATTCAGCTCGAAGGTAATATATTATTTTATTATTGAGAGAGAAATACTTTTATTTAATTAAGAATGATTGAGAAGATATATAAGACTTATTTAGAGTAATAATTCAAATCGTCTATTCTTTTGAGATTTGATTTTTGAAAACCGTGACCAGCCATCGGGGCACTCAATTTGAAATCAACTCGGGTGAATAATGTACAATCTGTTGCAGAGGCAGTGATTTTCGTATTGCTATTCAGTTTCTCGCAAGCTGAATAACGGGTAATAAGTAGTAAGTGCCGCATAATGACAGATAAGACAGCATATCGCGGATATAACAAGATGCGACTAGTGTAGTTGCTTGCCTCATTAATCATCGACTAATAATTGATAATTGTTACATCGTTACACCGTCGGCGATACATCTTTCCTCCTGTTAAGAATACTAGCGTAATTTTGCACTCGGGTTGCCGACCCCTCGTGGTAAATAATTCTTTGTGCAGTCAACTTGCCGCTAATCAGCTGAGCATAAAAAGAAAATTTGAAGCAAGTCATTGATTTGCAGGATGACGGCGAGTTAAACGGTTAGTCTTTAAAGTTCAGCCCAGCTACTTTGAAATTGATCTCAAGGATAATTCACATGAAATTCACTTGAAATGCAATCCTGTAATTTAGTGTGAGATACGAGCTATTTAAATTTTATTAAGAGAACTTCATTTTGTTTAAGGGACTTTGTATTTGTAAGAAAAGATTTTTATCTCAAATTTTATCTTGCGTTTTATCGAGTCGTATAAGAGGCCAAAGTTGTACGACCTGAAGGAAGAAGAACCTTTTTGTTCGTCTCTTGGACATAAAAAGCGGGATGATTTCTTCAAGATCTTAGAAATAGGTTCCGAGTAGACAAGGGGCTAGGCGTTAGCTTCACCGATTTATAGTAGCAATAACCTTTCTGGAGTTTCGAGCTCTTAGTGGTTTCTAACTTCTAGCAGGTTACTGTAGTTTTCTCGCGGGTTCAGTTCCGCAATTACGTATAATAACGAAGCAAGGAATGGAGTTATAAAGTCAGGGGGGTTGAAACTGAGCTTCCAAGAATTCTTCACGCTTATATACACTTCGTGAGTTTCTCTTCATCTCTAAAAACAGTTACACATTAAATCAATTAAAAATGATAGATTTAATGCGACAAATTTCAAGATTTGAAATCGTCGAATTTCAAGAGTCGAAATCGTAGAATTTTATACATGAACCTTTACAAATGAATATTCCAAAAAGAACAATGCAATCTCAGGTAATGTGAAGGCTCTTATCGATTGAGTAATCTCTTGTTTTCCTCGAGGTCGGTTATCGGATAAGTTTACTTTTCACGTGAACCCGTTTTACGCAATGCGTTTAGTGAGATAAGAGGCAAAAGTCACGCGCGTGTTTCTCTTCCATCCTATAATTGTCAATGGTATAATTGGTATAGTTGTATATAGTTGTCAAACTTCTAACAGTTGCTAAATCGAGATCGCTTGCTGCCTGATTTTCATTTAAGAGAATTGACACTTCCTGCCAATACGTTTCGCTGGGAGAGTTTTACCAGACGTGTGACCTGGAACTTTTCGCAAGTTATCTCGTCACGATGATCGTAAGAGACAGATATAATATGTATGTGTGCCATAACATGTAACGACGCATGCATGAATTAATAGCCGTCGCTGCTGCGCTACGCTTCGTTGCTATCGAAACCTTACATCTTTATAGGCAATGGGAGGTGTCAATATACAGATACGATGCTCGATCATGCACTAAACAATGTTGTTTGTTACCCTTGGAAGCAATTTCCACTCGGTATGAAAATCAGAGAGACCTCCGACGCCACTCACACCTTTAGACAATGTGAAACCTTTCTCAGATCGCTGCTTACATATAACTTTGTCAACTCATGCATATGGAGACATATTTAAGCACTTATATACATGATGAATTTCAATTACATGAAATCATTATTGAAATCCTGCATTTTTGCTGTTGAGCAATTTATAAGCAATCATCGAACTTACTGAGCAAGCCGTTTCCGATTTCTGATGCAAGAGCTTTTTGTCCATACAGGATCGATGATACTCTGCGGAAATAATTCGCCACGGAAATGATTCGTTACACGCGGGAACAGGTGAATGAAGACCGCGTATAGGCCGCAATTTGCCGCGTAATGCGCGATATCAATGATCTCGAGGTCGGCATCACCGTGACCGTCGAGTCTGACGCGTGTACCACGTGTCTGACTTGCAATGAGAATTTAATTGCAGTGAGCTTTCATTCGCCTGTGCCTGTGGCCACAGGTCTCATTTGCATTGGAAGAGCATGACCATATCGAGCACTCAGCTCCACTATTACACTATGGTCGCTAACACAGATACTATGTGCATTTGCAATGTGCATCGTCCTCGAATGTTATTCTACTCGTAACTCGTAACGAATTCGTTCGTTACTGACGAGTTTCACATGACTCATGGGAAATTCTCTCAGCTACTGCTGACGACTCGTTTTGTTAATGACTGTCAGCTTATATAAGTCCTCCGAGTGAAAGAGCGAGAGGTGAAGGAAGGCAGCTGATCTGACCTTTTATTATACAAATCCTTCTCATAAACACTTCTTTTTATTCACTTCTCGGAATTTCTAAAAATATTCATTTTCACTAGCACACCCAGATATTATTTTGTTTTAGTTCTTAAAATTTCAAGTCATTCCAAAGCCAATCAGGTTTGAAACAACCCCATGTAGAAATCGCCCCATTTGTCCCTATGTTCATTAGGGCGGTAGTAAGGTCCTTGCTAGAACAACTGGAATAGTAAGTTCTAGTCAGGACCCCTTAAGGCACTGTTAGGATTTTCCATTCTTTGTGAATAGAAAATCTATACACGTCTAGTTAGGCCCCAATCTTATATTTTAACCAGGTTTTAGTTGGGCCCTGATTCGAATAAAAGAACAAAGAAATTCTAGTCAGGAACTGTTCGGGTCTTAGCCAGTATGGCCCATTTTACTGAAATATTTCCAATTTTCACAAAAAAAAATCATAATATTTATGATATAGATATTGAGAAACACAGTTAAAAATAAAATTGTAAGAGTGAAAAAAAAACTGTGCTATTACTATATTTATAATAGTTTTATAATGTATAAAATACACCAACTTTACTTTTGATATTTAAGAATTTTTTATTCTTTATTAATTTGAATTTTGGTACTTTACAGATGGTAAATAACCAAAATATTATAATAGAAAGGGTCTAGACGGGACCCTACCTAACTCTCGTTAGGGCTTGCTCAGAAGTTCTAGCTAGAACCTGGCTAAAACAGCGTTACAGAACTAGCCAGGCCCTCTCCATTTTTCCTGACGAGCGCCCGACTAGAAATAGGGAAAACTAGCCAGGGCCCTACTAAACCCCGATCGGAATTTCTACATGGGACTCTCTGAACTTGATCTAAACTTGATCAGTGAAAATCAGTGAAATTTTACTGATTTTCAGTCACTGAAAATCAGTAAACTTCAACTGATTTAAATTTAGAGAGAAGAATATATGCGAGATTTTCGACACATTTCGATACACCACTTTTTTTTAAAGAGGAAAGCCTCGGATTCAATCGGATTGAAAAGTTTATTCGAGTTGAAAGTTCATCTGAAGTGCGAAATCTAATTTGAAACTTAATGGATGGTTCGGATTCTTCCATAGTAAAAATATTTTAATTAACTCCTCTTCCATAAGAGATACAGTTTTACCATCTGAACTCATTCCATAATGAGACATTTATGGAGCAGGAAGATTGACCAGTTGTATAATTTCACTGCTGTAATAAAGCGTCCGCTTGTCCGTTAGTCAATATTACGAAGACATCAAGGACGTGCCATGCACAACAATTTTTGTTTTTGCAACAATTAAAAAATTTCAACCACCGCCAACAATTTTCAATACTTAAATGGGTTAGAAGGAATGAGGCAGGTAGACGAGAGGAGCGTATTCGTAGTTGTCGACGAAACTCTCGAACTTATCTCTCCCGTGTAATGGGGCACTTAAAGTTTTTTTTTGTCCCGAGTAGTCTACCGAAGTGTTTTCGCCGCACCTTGGAGTCCAACTTAGTAGATGGATTTAGAGGAAACCTCAGAGGTTCATTAGCGCTGACCCTATATATATATATATACTTATATATATCTGGACCCTACATTCCTTTGCTGTCAACCTTTAGACCTTCTCGGGGTCAGTTGGAGAAAAGTTCAGGGTCCAGGTAACTTTTCTGTAACGGGTGTTCAGAAAAATTCTCGAGGAGATTAAGTCACTTGAAAGGACTCAAACTGAAAGCTGAGATTTAAAAAAAAAGTCATATCGCTTTAAATCTAAATCACGGCTTAGTGTTACTTAATATGTTTTTATGTTTAATGAATTTATATCAATTTTTGAAAGAATTTTGATCTGTGAAACCTGCATTACTTTCAGCGAATCATCCTCTTTCTAACGATCGGTTGACTCTCAAGGTAGGGCACGTCAAGTTGCTAATTCGAGTTACTCGGGCTCTGTAGACCACCCACGGGTGGTCTATCGTTCTCTCGCCATTGCCTTGGATACGATGAAACCTCACCTATACATTTGTAGTAGGTACATGACTATAGGACATGTACACGATTAATTAGACCGCTCTTGGACTTACGTATCGAACTAAACGAAATCGTAATCCCGCGAGATCAGTCACGCTTTTCGGCATGCAGAGATTCCCGCGTCTTCCTCGTCGACGTTCTTGAGGCCGTCTCTCGATTGCTGATAGGTACATACCTGGACAACCAGTAATGTCGCGCAACGATAAGACTCTGCGAATCGTATTAGCGACGCTGACCAATTGAAAAACTGCTTTGGCCTTTTTTCCCTTGGCTAGTATGAAACTATGGACACATCAGTCTTGAAAGTTCCAAAATGAATTCCCTAAGAATGGTTCTCTGGTCAACATTTTTCATTGCAGCAATGGAAAATATTGACCATGCGCGATACTTTATTATTAAACCATTCTCATGCAAATAATCTGACAGAAAAAGCATGTTGCGCGTAATTTACTGCTTCCTGCTGCACTCCACTTTATCCAAATCAGTTCAGACTGGAAAGAACAGGTTTGCATTAGCCAACCCAGCAGACAAGAAGATGATAACACACGCGACCTTAAGGTTGGCATACATCTTGTACCTTATTCTACGCCTGTTACAAGGTTTTTGTTTCTCTCTTATAAGGTGCGCGTAAGACGAGGTGCTAATGCCACTTTCCGTGTTTTTCGCTAGAACTCGAAGCTACCGGGATCACACAGGTACTCTCGGAATGTGGAGCCATTAAAAATCGTCCTTTTGCAATCGGTATTTACATCGTGTTTCTCTTAGCAGGTTTATATACAGAAGTCATCCCAGTTTCTCGGATCTCTGCCCCGACGGAATTTCGTTTCATAATCTTCTCCGTCATTAATACCTCCGCTTTCGGCTGATGCAGGCGACAGTAAAACAACTGAACCTGAACTGGATGCCGCAATCAAAGAATGTTAGAAGGATAGAATTCCATTAATCCTTTGAGCTCTGCTAGTTTTGATAGTGACAAACAAATATGTCGTTAAGTGTCCTTCAAGCAGTATCTATAAAGAAAGATTTCTTTCGGTTAGAGAACCGCTTTTTGTGTAAAACTTTAGTAGAATATCAAGAGGTCAGCATTAGGCAAGATGACGAAGAAACCTGTTGCGTCTGAGTGCTTTTTCTGGTTGTTCACATCGGTCACACCACAGGTGACTCGACTCTGACCCACAGCTGACCCGGGTACCTGGCTACCACTCTGATCTTTCCTTCCTCCCGTCTCGTACTCCTCTCGTCATGTTCTCTGTCCTCGTCAGGACCGTTTGCTAGCGCTAATCGCTCCTCGCGCATGAGGCGACGAGGCCACGTCGTTCTTTGTTTGTCAGCCTTTCCAACCTGCCAAGCCTTGTCGGCCAAAAGGCTGCACCCAGTGAAATGAACACTGAGCAGTATAGGCGACCGCGAAGGCTGCTCGTCGTTGTGACTCTTATCGATCGTGTATCCATTGTTTACCGTTCGTATCTGATGTTAAACAAAGAGTAATGTTAACCTCGAAAGGTTCTAAGTCTCTTGACTTCATTCTCATTAATATATTATTGAGTTCACCTGCCCAGCAGCAATTAATCACACTCCAAAGATTTTATTAAGATCTCGTTATTATATAATGAAAATCTGCAAGAAGTTTACTGTTTGCTGAAGCAGAGTGACAAACTAGGTTTTGTGATTTACTACTGCTAAATAAAAACTTGATATATCAAGAGGTTAATTGGAAAGGCGTTTACGTCTTCGATAAAGATCAGCTCAGGTAAGATAGTTTGTTAATACTCTGTTCTCCTGTTCTCCATTCATCAGATATCTCCTTGTTTCGAAATTCTTTTCGTGGAGCCTCTCCTTGCCCCTTAGGGAGGATAGCTTTTATCAGGAAAATAGTAATCCGAGATAATTAAGTGCTTTCGAGAGAGGAAGGCTCGATATTTCAACTCATTTCGCGTTTTTGCACAATTCCTATCTTGTTATTTGGTCTAGTCAGTTTCCTTCTCGACAAGATAGCATATAAAGCCTCAACGTCCTTAACCCATTGACTCACATCGTTACTCACGAAAAGTTCCCAGTATTGTCTTATACTTGCAGTCTTGCAGTCTGAAAGTTTACAAACTTCGAGACTCACTTGTCTGTCACACATGACATCATTCGTTCTCACCGAGGAAAGACAAAAACAAGTCTTTTAGAAAGGAACACAAACTCATTTAGAAGAAGTATCAGCAGTATAGATTTATAATAAGTCTGCCTCCACTTGAGCGTTAACCTTAGGGTGAAAAAGTCTTTCAACTCTGCTTGAAGTGCAACATTCAGTACAATTGAATACTTTGATTCTATTAATCCTTCTCAGCATTCAATAACGATTTCGCGATTAATTATAATAGAGACTATAAATCAAAGCAATGACTCAACAGACAAGTCTCCGCCTACACGGTCTCACGAAGTGACCTTGACACTGCACGCTGAGGACGTTTCAAAGGTGTTAGTTCGTGTAACTCTCCAAGGCGAGAAATATCGAATAGGTTGAAGTCTTTAAAGTGACCCTATGGATATTATTGTATGCGATTTCTCAAGAGGAAACATGTGTGATGCCTGCAAAAGCCGCGTCACGCAGGAACGCAATTCTCTCCTCTATCTTCTTCCCGCATCCTTCCACCGCCTCCCTGTCCTCATGTACTTGGGTCACTGCTCGATCTTTGACCTAAACTATTGGTTTTATGAAAACCGTCTTTTATTAAACCTTCAATCCGGTTAAAGAAATTGAAAACATGAATTTAGAAAATGAATTTCAAGGTGGTCACATGTCAGGGAAGTCAGGGAAATGTCAGGGAAATGCGAGTAGTTGTTAGGGAAAATAGAAATAGACATTTATTTTAATTATGATATTTTTGTCGTAGTCTTACATGAAATTCTTTATAATCCTTCGAAATTCTTGGATATAGTTTCCATATATAAAAAGCTATAGCTTTTATAGTTTATTTAATAGATTTTAGAAACTTGCCAAGGATTTCGAAGGATTATAAAGAATTTCCAGGTAGAATTCTTTGAGATTCTCTAGATTTGTAATGATTTCAAGAGATTTTCAATAATTTTAGGAGATTTTAAAGTTCCTCTTGGAATTTAAAAATATTTCAAGAGATTTCTAAAAGATTTTGTGGAATTTTGACGAATTAAAGGAAATTATAAAAGATTTTCAGGAATTTTAAAGAATTTAAAAGTTTTTCGTGGAATTTAAAAAATTGCAAATGATTTTGAGAAATTTTAATAGAATTAGTGAAAATTTAAGGGATTTCATGAAATATTAACAAATTTAAAGGTATTTTGTAGAATTTTAAGAAATTTTAAAGGATATAATGAAATCTTAAGGAATTTTAAAAGTTGTTGTGGAATTCGAAGAAAGTTTAGAACATTTCAAAAGGTGTCGTGAAATGTTTAAGGATTACTTTTGGATCAAAAATTGACACCATTGAATTCGGTGTTTAAGTTTAAGACTTTTCGTCCGATCACCGAAGATAAGCAACGTTTGATTCGGTTATATTCGGATGGGGGTCATCGTACTTAATGGAGAGTTTAGTTTAACATGATTGAAAAGTTCAAAGTTTTAACATTTACATGATTGAAAAGTTCTGAACGTTCAAATGAACGAATTTTTGTATTGATTGTATTTGTAACTATAAAAAGTTTTCAAATATTGATTCATTTACATTGAAAATAATAAAGAATGAAATAAACTTGTAATCCTCATTGTTATTTTTAGTTGGCACAATATTTCTGGATAAAATATAATTTGAAAAAAATATTTCGTTCATTTGAACGTTCGCAACTTTATTCACATTAATTTACTTACTTATCTTCTACATCTCTTCGTATTTCTTAAGGAATTTCACAAGATTTAAAGTGTGATATGCGAAATTTTTTGGAAAATTTTAGTAGCACTACTATTGAAAATTTATTGGCTTTTTAAATAATTTCCTATCACGGAAATTTGTCTGAAAGTCAAAGAAAAGTCGGGAAAATGACAGAGAAATTGAAAAAGTTGAATCTTGTGGCCAACCTGAATTTAGAAGCAATTATTAAGTTAGGAATTTTTTCATTAGAATCTCTTTTTTCAACAAGCGAAAGTCTAGTAATTGTGAAAATATCATGGTTGATTCAGGAAATGTCAGATTATGAGATATATTAGAGGCATTCTCCGTGTTTTATGTTTTACCATATAATAACTGATTTTTTTTGTGCCTTCTTAAGCTGCCAACCGCCAACAGATTATGAATCCAGTAAACTTTAAATATTTGAATGCAGTATCTTTATTTTAATTTTCAACATCCCCTTTATCGATAACGCTCCAAGTTTCATTCAAGTCTTACACAGTTTTACTTTCACGATAAGATACCCTCTTATGTGTCCAGTGTCCACGTCCAACTGTAGTACATGCTGTGACACCGATTGCAAAAGTTCTCTACAGGTTACATGTTTACTGAATTTTCTATCGACGGGCGGTTACCGTTTTTCTTCGTGTAACACGAGATGGAATCTTGGAGATTACGATCGAGAAGGTTGTAACAACCGACGGTCTCTAAGGAACAAATTCAAAGCAACAAGACGTTGATACGATTGAATGTCGTCCGTGATTTTCTATTGAAGAAAAAAACTCATTACACTGTCATTTGTCGTTCACTACACTTAGTGCTCATGCTATTTCCAGCTACACCTGTCAGAACTACTTTGTATCAAAATTGCTTTAGTACTGATCATGTGATCGATATACACTTCTTTCATTAGGTCTTTTTCTTTTATGAAATGTCGGTAAATGAAATTATTCAGGTGATTTCCGATCTGGAATAACTTCTTTAATAAAAGCATTCTGTAAATTATAATAACAAAATGTAATGGCGGTAAATGATTAGCAAGTAAATGTATATAAGCGAAAGATGTTGAACATTGTTTCGCGTAAAGTTCAGGCTGGGTAACTAGTAAAAAGAATCACGCGCGACCTGGAGCGTTTGCAGCTTGTACGGGTCGCTAACAATGAGATTTAATTAGTTGCAGGAATGCCTTGGTGCATACGCATCGTGAATTCCGAGGTAAAGTTGAACATGCAAGGAGGTGAGCAAAAGAGCGGCATCACCTATAGCCTAACTTATTAGGGACACTACGATGGTCGAGCTATCGTATGACCTTCACTTGGTGAAGCCCAGGGCGCGGCCGCCCGTACAAATCGCTTTGCTATCTCGCTGCTGCGCCTGACGTAGCGCAAAACTATACCGGCTAATAAACGCCTGCAGGTCACGTGACCGCTATTGTGTTCTTTTCTCCGTCTACTCCCACCAGCGAAACAGCTGATTCAACCACTCTCTGTACACTTTCAAGGTTGCACCTGCAGAATTGCCAAGCTGTTGATTCTCATACTCTTTCAATTTTATCAATCTTGATGTATGCTTCGAACAAAGTCAGAGAGAAGGTTTAGGATCTTTAATTTGTACCTGTGCAGAAATTTTGATGGAGTCCTGACGGGGTCCTAGCTAGTTTTCTAGATTTAAAAATTTACATTTAATTTGTAATGATATGCTGAGATTTTGGAAGCATCAGATGATCTCGTTAGTATCTTCTCCTTTCTTCTTCCTTCATCAAAAGAAACTGAAAACATTGCATCACTAAAGTAGAATTCTGTTAATGCATCTCTTGAACTTTCTGCGTATTCTATTTTAGTGACATTTTTATCTTCTTCCCACCACATGTAGGCGCAATAAATATTCACCATGTTATTCAACATGCTTCAAGAAACCGAAGTATGACGTTTCAATTTCACGCCAGGTTCTCTTTGCTATTTTCTCTTGATTCGTCTCTTTCTAACTCGTCACGCTTAATTTTCTCTCAAACGTTTCCAGTAATACGCACATTTAAAGTCTTTCCTCATATTACTAGAGAACACTGTGTGAGCTACCGCCACATTTTAAATATTTCTTCTGCTCACAGCTAGGTCACGTTAATCTCTCACGTTAATCTCTCACGTTAATTATTGCTTCCTGCTATAATTTCTAATGCTACCTAACTTGGGTGCTAAAATCAACCTATCTCACATCTGGACGGGAACTATTAATTGCGCATTGCAACACATTTACGTTAGGAAGTCATACTAGTTGTATTATTGACGCTTATTAATTTTACGATCGTATCTCCACTTCTTGCTCCAGTTATGACCGATGGTCAATATAAAGACTTCCATTATGTAATCTTTCATCATTTTTTCCAGCATAAATGTTTTTGTGTCAAGAATAAAAAAAAAACCTTGATTTCTTTATCTGGCGTGTATCTGCAAGGTTGAGTCGTAAACCCTTCTGCAAAACCTGCCCTCTGAATGATATTTTACACCTTGAAGTTTCATGATAGGAAGAAAGTTGCGTTAAAGATATTCAACAATTTAAATCTATGATCGCGTGGCTTAGCCGACCGCCTAAGCATTACCTTGTTACATCATTGGATACGTGCGCATCTTCTTGAAAGCGGGGTTGTTTTCTCAATGTATAAACTGAAATACCTAAACGCTGAAGCGAAGGACGCGTAATCCGTCTGCTCGCACATACGTGCCAGAGGGGCGCTTATGTAGCGCACAACGACTTTGCTACTGCATTATGCATTAGTCATGATTACAAAGTAAGTGGCAAGGTTCTCGTGGCGCGTCCACAGTAATAACGGCGTATTTGCGGTGCTTATGATTTTCCACTTGGAAATGGGCATAACCCGCTTAATGGTGCGCGCTGCGCCTTCTGGGTGCGCATAACTTATGGCAAATTTACAGCGGAGACCGAAGCCGCCGGCGGTAGCAATCGTTGCTGGTGGCGACTTAACGCCGGCGTTACAATCTTACATTGAGACAAGCTTGCAAAGAATACACCTTGTACAGAAACGCTCGACTATTAAGATGACGTTTTATACCAGGGAAAGTAATAATTAGTCACTAGATTGCATACCTCCAGAAACTTGCATAATTTATTTATATTTGCTCAGTAATTTGTGTGGCATAATGTAACAGGTTGAGATTTTTATCGCAGGGTTGAAATGCCCTTTGCGTATCCTTACTATCTTTACAACCCCTTTATTAAATATCAGGCTTGGAGCATCAAAGTGATGGAATATATACTTCAAGTACAAAGCTTTTCTTTATCGAAAAGATCGTTTGACACGAGAATATAATTAAGGTTTGCGCTGCCATCTTTATTCCCCTCGCACAACACTCTTTTCTTGACCTCGAGGGTCAATTCGTTTTAAGCCAGAGAGTAAGAGATAATTTATGTTCACCATGCATATCGCTACTTGTCTCTCTTCTTGAATCTCATTCCTCATCATCTTTCTCTGCCTGATCAGCAAATGAAGATGTATATTTTCTTGGGCATTCCGAATTGCAAAAATAGTATTGACCCAAGGTCTGATGAAGATTTATTCTGACTATTAGGGTGTCTAATGGACCGGGAAATCGGGAGAAACTGGGAAAAACCCGGGAATTTCCAATTCCCTGATCACTGCAAGTTTTCCTGTAGAATCCAGGTACTAAATTACAGTTACAGTTACAGTTTGAATCTACTTTTAATTTATCGTCTGAAGTCAGGAAAGAATGTGCCGAAACTTTCCGCGTTTCCTTTCATGTTGGCACGTGGCGGGGGCAGAAAGCGGCTTTGAGAAAGGGAAAGGGGGTTGGACAGGTCAGTGGGTATTTACCCAGAATTATCGGGAGCTAACGAGCGGCATGATTAACGGACTGCTGAGTACGTCCCTCGAAATATACAGCTCCAAGTCGAGCACGCGCTACAAACCCAGACCCACCCATTGGTTCTGCAATTTGTTGGTGTCTGCCAGTTTTTGAGCGACGAAAATTAAGTGCGTTCTTGGCATCCAAGGTTCTCCAAAGCCTTCTTCATCTTATTACGAAACACAGTTTAACTCATTTCACTCTCGTGTGTTCCTAATGTTTCACTCTTTGCATAATTTTTTCGAAATTGCTGGATATCTATTATCCGAATTCCAGACCTTCCTGTTCCTGGTCGTTTCAAGGACTACTTTTTTGAAATTGTGAGACCACTTACAGAAATTTTTTTGAAAACCTTTACTTAATTACGTAGCATCCTAATTTGTTATTGATGAATGATTCGGACAGTGAAAAAATTCTTTACATTCTCAACTGGGACGTGCACTATAAGAAGAGGTTAACAACACCTATCTTAGCCCTATCTACCAACTCACGAAGGTGTGAAATATAGTAACGAAGTGTTAAGATGGTCTAACGTCTAAGAACGTATTGATTTGATGTATGTCTTCTCTGTCACTCGTGTGAATGCGAAACATAGAAAAGGTGTAAAGCCTACCATAAAAAAATTATTGTAGACAAAATCTCTTTCAAAATTTCATCGAAAGTGTGACACTAAACACACCTCTCGAAAGCCTGTTTAAAATATGGGAATTTAATTACTGCAAAGCTACCATCGAGTTTAATTGAGGAAGGTTCGATCATTCTCCAAGAAGAATCTTTTGTGCCCATATATTGAAATAAAAAATTCGCATATCGCGAATAAGAGCTAACTCGAAAATCACCTATATGATTACCATAAGCTGTCAATTAACATTCGTGCGATTAACACTCAGAGTTCAAACTGTCCATCAACTCTCGAAAGCCGATTGACAGAATAATCAAACTCTTGCCAAGTTCAATAGTAGGTTGCCTTTAAATGGAAGCCCTAAGGTGTTGTATCATGTCATCGATGAACATACTTATTAGCATTCGCAGATTTTTTACCCAGTGCATTTATTGAGACGGAATTGAAAAAAATATATCTTAATGTGAATTTCTTCGATTAGGGTCCTTGACTGAATAAATCCTTGTAATTATACACCGATTATCTTCAAAAATTCTTTCCATTCATTATCTGGTTTTTATTGTTTAGTATTTTTTCGCCAAGTAATTTAAGATGTATAACAGGATTTCAGTGTTATTTCATCAGTCAATTTTTGAGAACATTTTTCACTCTTCAGCCTGCTGATCTTTCTTCGTTCTTCTTTCTGTTCTCTTTTCAAGAGCTTCCTATTTAAACTCTCCAAGCTTACTACACCCAACAATCAATCTACTCAGATAAAGTAGCAGAAGTGATATAAACAACATCTGTTCACACAAGTAAAAAATCATCAAGTCAAATGAAGAAGCAGACATGTTCGGTAAATATCGTAATTCGCTGTGTTACTGGAAATTGGTGCCACTTGTGTGGACGTTTCCTTGATGTTTACGCTGTAGGTTGCCTTTCGTTACGGACATTTTGCGGAAAATCTCTGCAACGTCCTTCGTTCCTGGACGAGGGCCGTAAAGTCTCGCCAAGATAAGTCTAGCTGTTCGAATGCCTTGTGTATACACACAGGTGTCGTCGCTGAGGATTTTATTGCTCATTGGTGAAGCTGATGTCTTTCGGACGACCAGGACAATGGCAATGATGTTCCGACCGCCCGGCGAAGAGGTACATACGTCCTCGTCGTCGCAGTCGGCCACGTCCTGGAATCGCGATTGGAATTGGCAGTAATTCCGCTCGCCTTAACTCGCCGCTTTATTTCCCCCTGACAGGTACATAAAGTCGGAAAACGGACGAGCTTCAGCCACGGATACATACTTACGAAAGAGGCGCGGCTTGATCCCTGGCCTTCGATCATTGGCTACGCCCCTGCTACGTGTACACAGGTACTTATTTGAATAACTCGCGGGCCGACCGACGTGACCGTATAGATGACTTCTTAGGCCTCGGAAAATCTCGATTCATTTCCGAGAAGATCCTTTGACCCCGTTCAGAGGGTCGGTTATGTAACTTTTCACTTCCACTTTCACTTTCTGGTTTTCCACTTTTGATTTTGATTTTTTATTTTGATTTTGATTTTCACTTTATTTTTAATAAACGTGAATAATGTCAATTTTGACGTTTTAAACGTCACTTACGAATTGTAAGCGGTTCGTCTATTGATTTCTTATTCGTCGTTTTTCAAGTTTTAAGTTTTCGAGTTTTTCAAAGTTTTTCATGAAATGAAATGAATGGGTTGAAGTTTCAGACTTGTCTAGTCTGACGATTTATTTTACATTTATTGGAATAAAAGTATCAAAAAATGTTTCCAAAATTCCCAAAATTTTTATTTATTTACTAGTAGAAATTGACTCGTCTTTGCCCAGAATTTTTAGAAATTTCAAAGGATTTAAAGAAATTTTAAACTCTCTAAATCTGAGAACCAGCGAAAACCATACCAAATCAGTGAAATTCGCTGATGAATCAGCGGAATTACTCTCATAGAGGGCGTGAAATTCACTGATTCATCAGCGAATTTCACTGATTTGGTAGGATTTTCGCTGGTTCAGAATTAGAGAGAAGAAACTTTAACTTTAACTTTAACGAATTTGAAGGAATTTAAAGACATTTCAAGATACTTCAAGAGATTTTAATGAACTCTAATAGATTTTGATATATTTTAAATAATTTTAAAACATTTACAGAAGATTAAACAAATTTTAAACTGAAGGTGAAAAGGTAGATAATCTTCCCCTAAAATAATTTACCATTTTATGCAAGAGAAGTGGAAAAAACTTAGTAGACCCTGAAAATTAAGGGATATTCGGTGCTGAGTATATATTCTAGATTTTTTAAAAAATGGATATATATATATATATTTTCTAAAATATAACATGGATTTTTTTCAGAAAGAGTGTTCCAGCATATATTCAGTGACATCATTATTTATACACCAATTTGCTGTTTACTGTATCGTATAATATTTTGTAGCCTAGTCTTTCAATGATATTGACCCAGGGTATATTACTAGCACGCTAATCCTTTATCAGTGCCAGAGGGCAATTATTTTGTTGCCAAGTGCATGCAACTTACGTGAGGTAACTTCGTTACAATCACAAGCGGCATTCTAAACACGAGCTATTAAAAATAATTACCATTCTTGCAATTACACAATAGTGTGTAACTTCACTATCGTTGAAATATCAGATGTTGGAAGATTATGCACCTAATAAGAGGGAGAATGTCAAAGATAACGTTTTCATTTGAAATGTAGACAATTGTATGTCTGTATTCTTTGAAATGTATTTAAAAGCGCGTGAATAATCACAAGCTTTGAAGTGAAGGGCAGTACAAAATTAATTTATAGAAATAATTTTAAATTTCATGAAATTCTTTATCGCACATATACCTATTTCCCATAATTTCAAACTTTCCATCCACATAAAGTCTTGTTCTTGTAAATGATGATCAGATCTAAAGAGACTGCGACGCTTCGGATAAATTTATTTTATTGTCAATAAAGATTATTCGTAATTGACATTTTGCAATTTGAAATAAAAAGATCCGTTGCGGAACTGAAATTTACTGTTTCTCGACGCTGATGAGCAGCAAAGACCTTGTGAAAGCGCGATGCAATCGGAAGAACTATGCGGTAAAAAGAGGATATATGCCCAAAGCCGAAAGCAATCGCGAGTGAAGAGCGAAACCGTATATTTCTTATGTTTCGTTCGAATCATCGATTTAACATTCCAAGCCAAAGGTCACTGATTAATCACATGGTCGGAGGTCTCGGAAGCTACTTAACGGATTTCTTGATATATGCATACTTCAATTACTTCGCAGAGGGACTACTCGTTCAATATAGTCTTCAGTTTCAGTGCTTATCAAAAATTTCACGCGAACCGTTTCTTATAGGCTTTTAATAGGCAACTATTCATAAATCAGAAACTAAAATAGGGGTTAAAACATTTGAACCGTAAAAGTCGCGGCTGTAAAGGTGATGTCATCCTCCTTTAGTCGTAAAAACGGACTATTATAGATTTAGACGGAGTTGCACGTCGCGGTTGCAGCCGTAAATTCTAATTCTGCCATTTTCACTCTCAGATTTTATGCGTTTTTATGTACGTCGTAAAAACATTGCTCAAAAGAATTAAAGAATCACTTAACTCACAAGAAGTGTTATATGATCGGGAAGTATCTGCCTCGTAGAGCTTGTTGTTTACAGCAATCCTGTGAAAATGCCTTCCATAATACACCGAGTGTTGTAAAAAATTGAATAATGCAATTTCATTTATCAAAGAATTTACAACCGCCTATAAATCATATGTTAATTCTTTCATTTTCTGTGATAATAAGTGAAGTTCTAAAAAGTATGCATTGCTTGTTATTTATATACGCTCAATTTTTTAAATGAAAATTCATGGAATTGTATCTTTTATTAGACCCTTTTTATTATGCCCAAATTGTTTTGTATTTCTTTCCTCTCGCAGGAGTTTTATCTTTATCGTGTCTGCTCTTCTTCACCGACTGGTTTGTGGTATCAGGATCGTTGAATTCGAGGGGCAGTAACAACCTCTATAAAATTGCAACTCGTCCTTTAACGATGACAATAATTTATTGGATATTTTGGTAGCTTCTGCGGACACTGACTCCTTTATTTCAATACAGCGATGATACGGGATAAAGATAATTGAGTAACACTTGGTATCGTAACCCTGAAAAAGTTAACGACGCACGTAATTTTAACAGAACATTATCATAAAGATTTTCATAAATTCGAAATATTTCCTGAGATGCAAATGAAAGTGTATAAAGAAGGACGTTATTAATTAAAGTAACTGAATTTGTCTGCATCCTTTACATACAATTTTTAAGTTATGGTGATGATGTATTATTATTATCAATTAACAAAATGCTTCCTTACTGTTATGTGACCCCGAAAACGAACTTTTATTTATTAGAAGGATACAACTAAATTTTTATTTCCTATAACGGTTCCTTCGTACTTCGGTTTAATTAATTAGGTAATTGCACAATTTAAAAGAAGAAGCGGAATATCCCATATGCTCAGTTTTATATTCGGTTCATTCTCAATCAACCTTTCTGAAAGCACGATCTTTTGGTGGTCGTAAACATTTCGAGTTGCACCCTCATTATCTTAATAATCTGGCACTGTAATGGGCCATAATCGTAATTTGTTTTTTAGTATCTTCGAATGCACGTGCACCAAATGAATTCAGAAAATTAATTTCTGCAATTTCCATAATGAAACTTTTCCTTGCGAAGGTCTTCAATTTTTTTATTCTTCTTTTATTGAGGGAGTTTTTTTAAGGAATACTTTTTTTCTGTTTTCAGGTGAGGTGTCCGGTGAAAACGTGGGATCAGGGCCACGTGGAGATCGTGGAGAGGCAGCTGATTTAGCCACACATACGGAAAATAACGACGGGGTAACCCTGGCCGCGAATACAGCGGTCGACGCCCGGGGTGGAAGTCCCCAGGGCGCTCACCTTTCGGGGGCAGCTACCCCCAGGCCTCCAAGAGGAAAAAGGCGGCAAAACCAAAACGGCCTTGACACCCCTCAGGTGAGAATTTTTATCTTCAAGTATTTTTAAAAAAACTATTTCTTCTTTAAATATTTTTCTTCTGCCTGAGAGTCTCTGACAGTCTCTGATAAACGTCATATTAAAACGTTAATTAATTTTCACAGCAGCATTTAGGAAGCATTTTCCGAAGCATGAATATTTATTATACCCATCAAAGTTTCATTAATTAACATAAACGTGTCTTGCGAGAAGAAAACTTTATAAATAGATGTTAATACTGATTATAAATTCAAATACAGTGAGAGAATTATACACTTATTTTAGAATTAGTATCGTTACCAGCATTATACTAATTTCTCCACTGATTTATTGTCGAATATCAGACAATTTCATTAAATCTGCTTGAAATGTTCATTTCTACAGTTTCTATTTTAAATTGTCCCAAATGAAATGCTAACACGTACTTAATTATTGATTCAAGCTTTAAGAACTCGAGTTCATCGAGCCACATGTTCTTGTCTTGTTTATTCAATTTACGAGAGCTTCACAAAATAATCGAGGAAGTTTAATCTTCTTGAAGTGTTTGATTTGGTAGGAGGCTTTGAACTACCTCTGAACACGTGCGAGTTTCGAGAGCTTTTAAGAACCAACTTATCTGAACCGCTAGATTTCTTCTAAGTTAGGTTCAGCTGGCTTCAAAATCTCTTCGATTCGACTCTCAAATGTGTCAACTTCCACTTGATATCCGTGGACGCGTGACCAAGTGTCCAAAACTAAATTTCTGAAGATCTTTTCATACTTAGCTTCTGTTATTACAGAATATACAAGTCGATACTTCACATCATTTTGGAGACAAAATTAATTCAATTTTTTCGTAAATATTATCCTACACTCAATATAGTTTTGAAGGAGCAGACGTAACAGTAAAATTTTAGTAGAAATTTAAATTCCTGTATGTTAAATTCTGCTTATTATTATCAGAAATAGAAAAGCCTTTGATTTCATATTGCGGCTGACCTTTAATATAATAATTAATGGTAGACACCTAGCCATAAAAGCCTGACGTTTATATTATTAAATCTAAAGAAGTAGTAGTCTCAACTAAAAAAAAAAGTATTTATAACGTTATAAATTATAGTTATGGTTCAGATAAAACCTTAACCGAATGTTCTGAATACAGAATTCTTGAATAGCGAAGTGCAGACAAGAATAAATGACATCTGTAATGAATCCGAATTTCATCACTACTCTTTCGATCGAATAGAGCTAGTTGTAAAATCGTTCGTCTTCGCATGTGCAAAGCAGACGGATTAGCAGAGCAGAACGATGTCAGGAAGATTCCGGAGGCGAGAAAGAGATTTACCGCGTGTGCCTTGCAGGCTTCGGAGACTCTATTCTACGCCAATCGGTTCTCGTTCTTCTTGTGTCACGCTGCGCTCGCGAGGAGTCAACTCTTACGCCACGCGTTGCCTTCATTACCATATCTAAGGTGCAATCTGTTGCCCGGGATTAATGCACCAAGATATTTCCTATGTTAGGTAGAGATCTTCCTAAGTGAAACCACGCGACGTCCCGTCGAGAATAACACGGCGAAGGCCAACTTCATCGAATTGCGGCCTCTTCCTCGAATGGTCCTTCGAAAACAGGAAGAAGAGAATGAAAAATGCCCACCACCGTATGTGTCGTATTTCTGGACCCCCTCGATCTTAGCTAGGAACGTCCAGTTTCTGTTATACAGTTTTAGAGGATTCAGTTCTCTAAATGTTCTGTTTTAAAAAATATATCGACTTTTATTTGCTCTGATCATCCTAAGCAAAAGTTAAATTGTTGTTTATATTTTTGTTGTAGGTAAAAACGGAACGACTTACGCCCGACAATAATTCGACGTCGTCAAGAAGCGTGACTCCATCGTCTTCGAGTCATCCAGGAACGCCACCTAATGCCACGTCCCTGGGAGGTTCCGAAGGTCCAGCACCACCCCATCATCTCAAGCATATGGAGCAGATGATGGGTCGCAACTACAGTGACTTTATGAGAAGCCTCGCCGCAAAGTACAATAACGCAAATCCAAACGAGTAAGTCACGAAATCTTCTGCATGCACCATAGGCTGTGTAAACTACATTCAATACATATCTTCAATAAAAGAATAATAGTCTTTGCAAGTAAAATCAAACACGTCCTTGTTTGGAAGCTATTTTAAAACTGTTAATGTTCATTTTGGAGACGATTTAGATTTGCTGCTCTTGATGAAGGAGAAGTACCGCAGATTCTGAGAAAGGAATTTGATTTATGTTCCAGTTACTTCAGTACACCAAGAAACGGTTATCCACCTGGTCTCGACCCAAGGTTTCCGGCCTTCAAGACTGCAGCGACGCCATTTGTTGGTCTAATGGCTCCCCTTGGTGCACCACAAGCTCCTACTGTTCCTACGACATCACCTCTGTCTAACAAAGATCCCAAGGAGCAGAAACAGGATAATCTCTTCGGCAATCCGGTCTTCCCGCCAATGCTAGACATGTCCTCGACGCAGGCTCTTCTACATATGGTGCGAACCGCAAATGCAGCGCAAAACGCTGCGGAACTAGAAACTTATCTCAAAGGTACGTTCCATCGGTTCATATAACTTGTCATCAATTCAATGACTTCATAGACTTGTTTCCTGCACACATTCACTTCTAAACAAGTTTATCTACTTCGAATGTAACCTTATCTTGACTTGTTTCCACCTCTATTTATAATTATAATCCAGCTTGGAATGTAAAAGATCTAATTTCATTTTTTTTATTGTTTAATCACAGGTGCGAATAAGCGTGATGCGGGTGTCACGAGTCCTTTAGATTTGTCGAGTCCGGGTGGTTTCGCACCTCGAAAACGGCCACGGATAGATTCCAAAAGGTCTGGAAGTGTTTCCCCAAAACCAAAAGCAGCTCCTCGACCAAGTACTCCACCACCAGTTAGATGTCCATCTCTCTGTGGTCACATGCCCTGCGGCGATGGTCAAGCGGTCAATCGTTGGACGATTGAAGATGTTGTTAATTACGTCTCATCGATAGACATCTGCGCCGAATATGCTCAGGTATGTTTCTAATTAGTTCATCAAAGCTTTGCAATTTTTAACGGTAGTCAGCAACAAGTGATTGTCTTCGCCAGAAGCGCCTAATTCTTTTGAACGCCGCTGATTGCAGAAGCGATTTTCTGATTTTTGACAAGGAAAATAATTGTTAATAAATTGCCGTGCGCTTGAATAAATCAAACTCTGGCCCCTATGGACGTTCTGTAGGAAGTTATATTTTAGCAAGAGAATTTGCGCGATTGATGGGGCATCGTTATCCTGCAGGCGAGTTAATAACAACGCTGATATACGCGAGGCGTGAACCAAGAGACGTGGAAGGCAGTGAATGACTAGCATCGGTCAGTGAGACAGACATCAGTGTGATCAAACGAGTGCGAAAGGAACGTTCTAATGACCTTACCTCGAGTAGAGGTTCGACCCGGACTCGAACCCTGCGCCCCGCTGTCCTCACGTCATCACTTTCTCCGTCTCTTTTTCCAAAGTTCCACCTCTGTCTTTCTCTCTTCAGCTGACTTTTTTTTCTCCAACCCGGAGGTGAAATTTCACACTAACTTGATCCCGCTCTCTACGTGTCCAATCGTGATGTCATTTTTTCGCCATCAGGACCACAAACCTAGGCGTGGCTTTAGCTATTCCACTAAATGATGTAACAGAGATCTTGAAATGCCAGCTTTTGATAGTTTGTTCTTCTCACTAGGTGAAATATGTGAACACTCTAAAATAATGGATCCTCATGCATAAATAAATTGCGACGCCACATGGCTCGATTGACCCCAAGTTTTTTAAGGCAAGGTTTTACAGTTTTCACTAGCAAACGGTAGGCACTCGATCACGTGAAGAAAAACGCTTGGCGAAGATCGCAGACGGTGGAGAAAGCGCACGCGCGTGGCCTTTAGGCTAATTAACACCGCGTGGAGATCGAATGCCGGACGATAGTGACCACGCGTCTGGATTCGCTCGACCGTTAAGCTTGAACACGACGAATCGTCGAGATTTCGTCGAGGCTCTCAGGTCTCGAGCTGGCTCGCTACCCTCGCAACGAAGATCGAGACTTTCTCTGCGATTAGTACAAGACGAAATTAATTTTGCTGTGCTTGTGAGCAATTCGACAGCGAAAAGGCGATAATGAAGGAACGTGAACTAGCCGAACGAAATTTATTCCCTCAATTTTGTGACTAATCGAACTCGGCAATCTGCAGGCTTTAATTGCTAGCTGAGAAGTGGACGAGGAATTAATCACCTTAATGGAGAAGAACATGGTGGGAAGAACTAATTGAAGTGTATTTTTTATCAAATTCTTGGGCTCTCTCGAAAAAAAGAAATTTATCTCTAAGGATTATATCCTTTCATCTGTGTTTTAACTGATTCCCATGGAAAACCCTTGCGACATGGAATCATGTTCACCCGTCAATAGATCCTTAGAGCGCATTATCGTCTATTATTGATTAATTGGTCGCTGCCTTGTCGATACGTGTGTGAAGGTGTTACATGTTAAATCTGTTCGAACGGGAGGTCATCCTAGGTCGGATCATGTTTTGCACCGAATCGTTAGAAAGTCTTACTCAACTGCGTAGTAACTATACATGTATGAGAATCAGAAGGGCATCTATATTCATCGAAGAGATCAGTATCTCGGTTATGAGAAAACGAGAGCTCTTCTTTCAAGCATATATCTCGCTACTGGTTAATTCAATCAAACAACCATGCATAATTGAAAATTACCAGGTATAACTTTCTGATATATCACCCTTTAGTTCTAGATTACTTAAAAAAAGAACTCCTGGATTTACTATTTTAAAATAATACTAGAGAAGTTTCCGGTCAATAGAATAGAAACTGTCTAGTTGAAAATCAGTTTTCTGTTTGCTGAGGACTTTCGCAACTAAAAACGAACGTCGAGACGCTGTGAGAGAAAACAATTTTGAGTCCTTAGGCGAATTCCGACCTATATGATGTGCCTTCGCTGGACGGAAATTACGCAAGAGCAGAGGTAATTGTAATATATATCCGTCGACTCTGACAAGTCTATGTCGGAGTGTAAGGCTGGCCCTGATAAGTATGTAGGTGTAACTTATGGTAACAAGGGACACACGAAGAGACAGAAGGTAGGCTCGAGTTATTCCGGGCCCTCGGGTCAACGCGTGCACCAGTCCAAAGCGGTCTTCGGTCGTTAGAAAGTCATGAATGTGCAGCTCAGGTTCCTTCTTCTTCCGCGACGCTGACTATCCAAGACAACGACGACGTAGACGTTGCGGACGTCGGCGTGTCCTCGCAACCCACGCATTCCCGATCGTCCAACTCGATCCATATCCGCTTGTCGGACCTTTATCGGAGACTCGATATTATACACCGTCGTGAATCGACTCGAGTTGTTTCGAACTGGTTCCATGTGATTCAAACATCTTGTTATCCTCGTCGTGCATCATTATCAAGACACACACATATGTATATGTATATAGAGCCTAAAATGATGACATTTCTTAAGAGCAAACTGTTTCAGAATAATAAGTCCTAAAAATACGAGATCCATTAAAATAGACGCTGGAAACTTGGAAACGAAAGCTTTTTGCTTATAGATTCGAGGCGAGCGACCTGAGCAGATTCTTTTTCGACATGGGTGATCGTGGATTCTTATATCGGATTTTTGTTGCACTTTGATTCTCTCCTGTGCTTGTCGCGACATTACAAGCGTCATGATCGGGCACGTGAGCCTTCAAGCCATCACTCACGTTTTCTACGTGCAGTTCAAGACGCAGCCCGTAGAAATGTTGCTGTTACCACATATCTAGCCGACTAGTTAAGACTAACCCGCATCCTACGTACATAACATACGGACATTGTAATCTCTGCCCGGTCGCTAACAACGAGAGGTCGTTCCTTGTATACGAGCCACTCACGTATATTGACAGCTCGTTGCAGAAGTCCAACGTAATCGACAACCTACTCCATACGGCGTATCCGCATGGGTAGTATGACTGCGACGCCACGCAGTTTGTTTTCTTATTCTCAGTACTCATCCATAGACAAAAACAAATACTTCTTCGACATTTCATCCATAGATGCATAAACCGAAGGTTCAACCAAGAAATCCTCTTTTACTTTGAAAATGTTCTATCTCTAGGGACAACGAACTTTATGCGAAGTGAATAATGATAATTTTTCCAGGGATTGGATCATGTTTTCCAATGCAGGTTTATCGGTCAGCTAGCGGAGAAAAAGTTAACGGATCAGTATCTGGATGAGTGAAAAGAAGGTATCTCGGAAACGAGATTCGCATGTTTTTTGGATATCGGGCACTCAATCGACTAATTCTTGCGCAGCTCGTTAAACTATGACTAATTGTAGCTCGTTATGGGTCGATGCTTAATTACTCAGCGGGAGGGATTCCTCCTCCGTTCTTTCGTTCTTATCGGTCTCATAATCTGCTTGTCAGCAACAGGTTCCTCCTTAGCTTTTTCACAAGTCGACTCCGATTACAGGTACGTCTCAAGTTTTGAAAATAGGAGAAGAATGTCCTGAGTTCGAAGTGCAGATAATCAAATTTCTATTCATTCCCACTAATTCTTGTTAGTACCTAGCAATTTATTTCTTAATATCGAGAGACTCAATTACGTTTTATTTGAATTGAAGAGCTAGAGTCGAGAGGTTCCATGCAAAACCATGAACCGACTTTCACAGATTAAACGCGTCCTCAAATGAAAGAGTTTAACAAGATAATATTTCTACTACACTCAATCATGGTTACAGGAAAATTATACATCCCTCTTATACTCCCTATTTAATCGCTTTTTGTTAAAAGACTTCATCTGTGCAAGTACTTTGCACACAACCAATTATCCAGTACAATTTATATGTTAAATAATTCTGCTGCAACCGACCAATTAGAAGGAGTCTTTATATTAGATTCATCTAAATTGGTTGGCGTAACTAGCATATACCGCAAGAGGACTCAACCTGTCCTAATAGAGCTTATATTTTATACGCGGTTCAACCGTCTGATAGTCTTTTTCGCAAGCTGGACAGACGAACTCGTGAATAAATATGCAATATGATGAATCTACCTGACCAGTTAAGTGAGTCGCAGTTCTGCAAGGACAACTCCGCGGAATATATCTGCTGGACTATATTTATATACATAATTTCTTATATAAGATAGAGGTCGTAGGATTTTATCTTATTTTTAGAATTAGCTGTCAATTTTTATCCGATTGAACTAAAAAACGATAACCCCAGCAATAAGGAATACTTTCATACTTGATATGGATATTGCGTGTTTGAATAAGAAATTTCCAACGGACGCTTTAGCCTCAAGTTGTTTTCCTAAAGTTACTGCTCTAACCTAATCTACATGCAATTTTGCGGGATGTAGAGTACGAATATCATTGGCAAAGTAGGTGAGAAGCACATCCGTATTTTCTCGGTTCTCTTTCAACACGTATCTCGTTATCATTTAAGGATGATTACGAAACTCTCAGCATGCGGCCGCTTTGAAGAGATGATTGCTCTCTTAGATGAGCACTGATCGCAAAACGATTGAGCTAGGATAGTCTCTCTAGAATAGTCTCTCTAGAATAGTCTCTCTAGGATAGTCTCTCTAGGATAGTCTCTCTAGGAAAGCTTCTACCCATAAGAATGAAATAACCAAAAACATACAAGTCTAAATTTATCCAAAACTTATTCATTTTGAATTACCGACTTGTAATTATTAAGAGTTTCTCAATCGCAAAGAAAAGATTTGAAATAGTGAATCATTATCTTGGGTAGTAATTGCGGTCCTGACTTCTCATTCGTCTTATTTCAGTCTGGCTTGGTTTCTTACAACATAAACATCTTCTAATGTGTTCCTCTTGTAGTTACCCATCTGATGAATGGACGGTCCTCACCTTTCTTGTTCACCTCTCTTCGCACGTGATCCTCCCTCGTGCACAAGAGTCGACCATCATTGACAGATCTAGGTTGCCTCTATTGGTTGCGTCACAGCGAAACTGATCTCCTTAGACCGATTTACAGGGGATCCGTATCTGGAGAATTGAAACACTCCCACGTGGCTGTCCTTTCTTTCACGAGTCAGCAACAAGAGCTGGATTGACTTGACGACTTTGTCAGAAGCTCACGTAAAGAAGGAATAATTTTCTCATTGGTTAATGTTTGCTGATGCACTTTCACAGCTGAAACTCGATTTAACTTGTCTCGATTAAACTTCCCTCGATTTCATCGATGATTTCACCTAAATTGAAAATCAAAGAAGTAACATGTGAATCTTTTTGCTTTACTAAAGTGTCCAACTAATCGGATTTCCAACCGAAAATGGTTTCAGCTCATCTGTTTCTGTCTGATTTAATGATCCTCGGTTACGTGATATCTCCCTATAGAGAGTAGATTTCTTGAGTCGATTTACGACACTAATTTCCAAATTAGGCATCATGAGAGTGTTTGGAGTGACCCGCGGAAATCTCGGCGGGATTCCGAGTTCACGGAAACATCTCTGGCGAAACGGAGAGATATTTCTCCGTTCCCATCATCGTCTCGTTAAGACCGACCTCAGCTCGGAATAGGAAAGCTTCGTGTCAGGTTGGAAATGTGGTAAACGAAGGCGCTACCTTAAAGGGTCCGTAGGCGACCCTCTCTTGCTGGATTATGTACCAATCGTTCCCGATCGTAGTGGGCCTGCTCGGAATCCACGGGCGTCATAGACAGCTGGTATCTTTATCGAATCGATTCGGCTGACAAACTGGAGGATAGCGCAAGACGAATAGTCGATCTGCATGAAGTATGGAGTCGTGCGCGTTGCGATTAGTCAGGAAGACTCGAAGTCTTCGTGCTCTAATGGGCATCGTTAGGCGTTAGGGGTAAGGCAAGATATGCGGTTACGTCTCCTCGTTGCTTGCCAACTTGGTATGCGTACGCTCGCAATCCACGCACGGAACACCCATTTTCTTCCTTTGGTAAAATATGTTCCTAATTCATCTCCATTTTGGTATTCTTGCATCTTCTGTGTTCACAAGATTCTAGTTATCTACTTTTGGATAATAAAAGAGGTAAAAGAGATTTTGTGGTGAAAACTTCCTGATGACTCTGATAATCGGGTTTATCATTTTTTACCTGACCTTTTCATTATCATCATTATCCTCATCATCTAATTTTCCAACCTCTTGTTACACTGATCGATAAAAGTAGGTCGAAGGCGGGTGCGGTCATTGCGCCAAAGGTTAGTTGATAGACTTTTAACGGACAACGGGTTGGTTGTTGGTTGTAATTAATCTATCTATCTAGAATACTGTATTGGCAATTTTAGTATTCTTTGTTGAAAACCGGACTGTCCTTTGATCTCTAATTTTCTTCATCGAATAATTAATAGTCATTGGAGATGCAATACAGATTCAAGCCTGTTCAGGTTGCACTTCTGGGATGGGCTGAGAGCACATTTTCCTGGTCTCCTCCCATTAACCAATTAATAACGTCACCAACTACGACAAGACCCGTTTTGTTCCTAACTACCGTGTTCCCGATGGAGAACGGTATCGGGCGAGTTTCTCCAACCTTTGAGCTAGCTTAGGATGATTACCCCCAGGGGACAAAATTGCCAGGAACGTGCTCCTGGGTACCACGACCAGCACCTGGCAAACGTACTTGCTCGAGAATGGTCGTAAATCTACCGCTTCTTTTTAGAATTCCACTTATTTTCACCGTGACCTTCTTCACTGCATGCATGTATTTTCAAGTCCTAAAAATAATCAAGATGAAGATTAACGTCAATGTAAACGGTATCCTAAATATTTTCTGCCTCAGATCTAGCAGATCTAACCGTTAGAAATTAGGAGACCACCTGGATAGAATGTTTGTAAGGTCTCCCAATCTTGAATGGCACAATCTCCGTATTACATAAATATGTACGATAGGGACGATAAATTTATAGATCTTAAATCACAACTCTCACTACACTCAAAAAATGCAGGTCTCGACCTATGACTCTCAATTCATGGAGGTGTTGAAATAATTTACAGCAGTCTTCGGTTATCGATTTCAAGACATTGCATTCAATGAAGTTGCATTGCATCGTAAACACGCGTAGTTTATACTTCATGCGGTTTGCATTCTCTCTCGTTGTATATCACAATAGAAGTTACATACGTGGCATTGTATGCTGCATGAAGAACACATTGTCATAAGCCATAGACACAGAACAACGATAGACGTCTCTCCACCTCCGAGTGTGCCGAAGATTTATTACTTCGCGGTCGTCAGGGCACACGAGCACTTGGAAGATGACTTTCCCAGAGAGACGTAACGAGACCAAACGGATCAAGCGATCATATTTTATACTAGATCTTTTATTATCTTTAATTTAGAATCTAATTTACGCAATTTCTCAAAATTCAGAAATTGCCATTCCTCCAAACAGGTTTCTGAATCTTGGCACACATGCGTGCACCTGAAAATGAGTCTGCATCTTTTTACTTACTTTTTTCTTAAGCGATTTTTTCGCGCAAACGTTGTGTACGACCCTCGTCAAGCGCCACGCGCTATCGATGCGCTAAACGAGTTTTGAATTCGCAAGTATACACGCACAAATTGTGGGCTGGGTATAACTACCAACCTACCCGGTATCCGCCAGCACGCGGTCTGCATAATTCCTTGGAGCTATGCGAGGCTTTTTGTGGCTGCCTCGCCCCAGGATGAGTGGGCCTTAATGATCGGCATGGCGTGATTTATTTTTGGAAACAGCCGATTCGTCGAGCTGCTCCCTTTAGATAAGGACGCCGAAATCGGCGAGAGAGAAAGAAGCTGGACAAGAAAAAAGGAGGACGGAAAGAAGGAAACGATGGAAGGAGGACGAACTGTGCCCGGAAGGAACGACTAAGTTCGGGGAGCAGTTTGCACATTTTATCTGGGCCTGAGAACCAGACATCTCTTCCTTTCTACCTTCTAGGTCGCGAGATTTAAAATGCAGAAGAGTAGGCTCGCTTATTTGGTATATGCGCCCCAAAATTGACTACCATCAACTGCAATCCTAAATGCAATCATAATGAACTGAATTCTAATGTGAAATTACAATCCTAAGATTTGGAAACTTAAGTTTTATAATGCCTACAGGTGTCTGTCGCGCTATCAGTCAAATCTATTATGCAGAAGAATCTGAATGACCCCCTTCAGCGATTCAGTCATCGAGAATTTACGAACTTGCCGAGAAACTTCTAAGTCGACGTGATACCGATCCGTTTCGCAATTCAAGGTATCAGCTGCGACGTAAACGTTCACGATTTTCACCTCCCCTCATCTTTTCATCTTGTGCCTCCTCTAAGCCGACCTCCCACACTTTTCTTTTTTCTTCCATACTCGTATATGCGGGAGTGCAGCTCACATCGCATGAATAACGTGTTCCTGGCTAGTCGGATCACGGAGCGCACGACTTGCATCTTCCCGGCACAATCGCAGCGTGGAACATGTGTTAAGATATTTCGACACCGGCCGCATTTCTAAATCATGTTGGCGGTTCACGCGATATCCCCATATACATCGACGGCACTCGCGTCACGATTACCTCATTGTGTTTATACTAATGGGCTCTCGAAATAGCGTTACCCCTGTGCCAACCAAACGTACTTGGTGCTCAAACATCTACGTGTAAGAGCGTAAGAACAAGTTACATACGTACGGCTCGCATTCAACCGCGACTAACACCCGCAAAAGTCAAGAAAAACTCACGCTTTCTACTTTATAAATTATCTCACACGCTTATTTCTTATTACCAGCTCAAATACATGTCAACGCTTCACGCGTTGTCTTCTTGTCTTCATTTATCAAATTCTCATTGTCTGTATGCAAAGATTCCAACTTGTAAACGATAAATTTATAGGATATATCTTTCAGACTCTGACAATTAAATTATTAAATACAATTCTTTTTAAATAATTGTTGTTCATTTAAGAAGTTACTTCAGATACATTTTTGCAATTTACTCGACTGAATTTACTCTCTTTATCCAATTAAGTTCATGACAAAAAGTCGTTCTACAACTACTTGGAGGCAGGTGCAGACAAACTCCTCACTGCATATCCATTACTGTCTCTTATTTTTTAGAGCCAAAGTTCTTTTACTTCGACCCAAATTAATTTACCCCTCCCATTTCTTCAAGTTTTCCCCTGGGTTTAGATTGGATTCATTGAACGTTACAAGAACATCGCGTTGCGGTTCAACGCTCCTATATGTCACCACAACCGTCATTCCTTCATAAAATACACTGACTAATTTCGCAAGAAATCAAGTTAGCAGTAAACCAACAAAATGTAACATGTGTCTACATGAAAGAGTCTCTTGAATAAATACAGTAACATCTTGAATACATTAACTGAAGATCTTGAAGCACTGCAACATGCCAATTTGTATCACTTCTCAGAGGTAAGAAGTTGTTGTAGAGGAAGCTGTTTTTTACCTGAGAAAACTCGAATGATGATGGTACTAACACTGAAGCGGAAACGCGACCATCCAGAACATCCTGTGATCTAAGTGATCTTCTCGGCGTGATCGAGGGCACTTTTGAATCGTGCAGTATACACTATACGGTGTACAATCTACAATAAGACCATATTCAAGAGATCAGGGCAGGGTTCGGTCAGATGCTGCCGGCGGGGACAATTACGCAGATGTGTGGCTTCGCAAAGACGCGCGAGTCTGGCGTGCAGTATTTGAAGGCGTATTGGAAGTACAGCAACAGCAACAGCAACAGCAACGTAATGTAAACCTGTGCTCCCGTCGGGAATTAGTATGTACTAGAGTTGGGTGTGCGTATCAGCTACATAGACGGTTGTATGCGTTGAATACCTACTAAGCGTGTCCCTCTGCCTCGTTTGTATTGGTATGCGCGTGTGGCTCGAGGAGTGATTACAGAGCGCGAGCCTCTGCTTGCCCCCGGCGCGTGCGTCCGCTTCGACCACATCGTGTTCCTTCCAGTTCCACGTTCCAAGAACTCGACCTGGGCCTCCAGTCCTCCAGAGGATGCAAACCTTTGCGAGAAGTCGGACGCGCGCTTTGCAAAAAAGAGAAACTCGGCCAATAGTTCGCTCCTCTGGAATTCAACAATTACATGCCCATGTCTCCTTGTTCAAGTTGACACGATTTTTCTGCCGTCTCATTGATTCGAGACAAGCCACTACTTTTTTCCTTTGTCTTGTCGTTTACTCTTAATGGTTCATTTAGTTCATGTAGACATGCAGTTTAAGATGCTACAAGGGCTTCGAGTTTGACGATATTGTTTCGTTCATCTCCTCAATCATTGATGACAAGCGGTTTTTATAAGAACCGACATCATCAGACTTTATGATCTGTTGGTTCATGTGCACTGATATTCTATAAGACTGGTAAAATCCCAAACAAATTTAACGTGCGGATAATCTAATTTTCAGTCTTCTTCTCAAACACTCGTGGAATTTTGTATTACGTCAACTTCGCCGCGACCCCGCAGCGGATTCATTAACCCTAAAAGTGAACGCATTCGCGCAGAAATTGCGCTTTTAGTTTAATTGCGGTGAAAGTTCAGTTTCTATAGGATCCTAGCTCCCGCTACAATTATAACTTCTATTGCCGTTGCCCATGCTCTCCACTCATGTGTGCTTTTCTCATCACAATCCTGAATAAAATGATCAATCTCTCGCTTTATCAGGAACTAAATGAATCTCTTTCGTGGAATCTCTTACGTAATTCATGTGTTTCAATCCTATAGTTGCATCCAGTGATTAGGATCAGGGTATTTTGCATCAGTGTTGCAGCAGGAAGTTGAGTAAAGATAAGAGAACTATATTATAAGCTTCGATGTCTCCGAGATAAATGGCCACGATGTACTCTTCGAAAGCGAGGGCATCAAATCTTGATTTGACTCGACAAAATATTTCTCTTGGTGTGTCATCCTTGAGATTTACGCACGGATGCACTCACAACCGTGAATATCGTGCACCGTGGCCGGCCATCATCATTACGCTGATCTACATCTACATTGTCATTAGAGGCAGCGGCCGCGGCACATCCCCAGGTGGAAAAGTCGGTGTTCTGCCAATTCTTACAACCGGCACAGTGCTATGTCAATTGTACGGGGACAGTAATGCCAGCACTGACTGTCAGTATTGCGCCAAGAGGTGGCACACTACTGGCATAGTCTTGTCTTAGCATCGGCGCAGCACTGAATGTCAGTATTGCGCCAAGTGTTGTCATACTACTGGCGTAGCATTATTTTAGTACCGACGCAGCACTGACTGCCAGTGCTGGCAAGTAACTAAATTATGAGTAATGCCAAACATTGGCACAATACTGTCACAATACTGGACAAGTATTGGACCCTTTAGAGTTGGCAATCAATTGATGTATTAGTAACACCAAGTGTCGCCACTAGCACGGCACTGGTACAGTATTGTCCCTTTATTGTTGTCAATTAATCAGTATATTATATAATATATTATAAATATATAAAAAAAATTCGAAACAGAATCTATCAGAGCTCCCGAGTCGAAATATAGGCCTAAATTTGCAATTTATATTAAAATAATGTATCATTACTAAAAAATAATAGATTATTTTTGATTATTTTCAAGGGCAATATACTTTTACCAGTTAATCTATTTTTGATATTATGCAAGCAAAGGAATTACTGGAAATTAATTTTACAACATAAATGTTTAAAAAAAATTTTAAAAGGGGTGAGAAGTCATTGTGCTCGGACTAAAAAATTTTATATGCCCTTTTACAATCCGGCGGTTCAATTTAATATTTGTGTATGCTCGGATTGAATATACCGTGGAAGAAATGTGTTACCCTCATCTCGAGAGCTTAGGGTAATGGTTAGGTTGCTGGACTCGCGTCCCGTAGGTCATGCGTTCGATTCCCCCCGCGTTGCGTGCGAAATTTTATTTGTTATATATGCGATAAAATTTACAAATAACGATTAGTTATAAGAATATCCATAATATAATTGCGAATAAACCATGTTCTTAATTAATATATTTTTTTAAGACATTTTTTTCAATTTTTATTTAACTCAGCTCCTACTGTAATATTCTTATAGCCCCAACAATTTTATTGCGTGTATAATAAGGATCCATAATAGGCTTTGAGTGCATATTTTTAAATAATAATAACCAGTGCTTAAAGTGCATTTTTGCTAGCACTCAAAGTCTTGCGGCAGCACTGGCGCAGACTGATAACGAGTGCTGGCACTTTGCTGGTGGCCAGTGCTGCGGTGGTCTTACCTTTTGGAGTTCTACCACCACTACGCCAAGCTTAAGCCGGGCTTCTGCCAGCGCTCTGCCAGCACTCGAAAACTTGCAGCAGCACTGGCGCAGCACTTTGCCGTTTGTAATTTTCCACCTGGGTCGTCGAACCTCCTGATACCGCGATGGTTCGTGCAAGCACCTGCACGAAGTGGATAAAATGAAGCAAAACAAAAAATAAATAAAAAAAAATGAAAAATAAGGCGAGGAAGAGGTTGTACTGAGTGAAGAATCCAGGGGGAAGGACCAATATGGAGATCGACGAAGCCGCGAACAAGGAAGAAGAGTACGAAAGGTGGTACCCCCAAGGAAGACTTGGTCTCTACTTTTCTCCACGATCCAATCCAGATCACTGTCATTACGTCGTCGATGACCATCGGTCCACGCATCACTTCTTCCACCGGTATTTTTTGCACTGCGTTCTCGATTTTACGCACTGTCGCATTCGTTCCTGCTGGTCATTTCATTATTCGACCACGAGGTCTCGTTCCGCGATCTTCCCGTTGCGTGAGAGACGGACATCACGCGGAAACGATGAATTTCTTTCGGTTTGCAGGGTGGCCACATGTCAGGGAAGCCAGGGGAAAAAAATTGTCGGGGAAATCAGGAAAATGTCAGGGAAATGTGAGTTGCTGACAGGGAAAATAGGAATTGATCTATTAATAATAGCTGTGAAGTTTTAACAACTTTTATGCTGAATGAGCACTTTGCTTCCTCATAGAGGAAGCATTAATTAATTAATCAAGGTCATCTGATTCGATCAGGGAAAAATCAGGGAAATGTCAGATAAATTCAAAAATTGAATCTTGCAGCCACCCTGGTTTGGTTCATGAAAGTGTTTTTTGTAATAAAGGGAGCGCTACACGCTTTAGCAGGGAGTTTCTAAATAATATAATCAATTATTTATTTGAAAATAAAAAAATATCAATAATATCGATATTTTTATTCGATATATCGATATTTAAAATATCGATATATTTTTTTCGATATCCCATCACTACCTCGAGATTCAAAATTATTCAATCGACTAAGATTGCTGTCTTGCTTCCAGTCAAAAATCTTATCGTTTCCGATTAATCTTGTCGAGGCGTGGATCGATTGGACAGGTAGCATCTATGGACAGCCGTCCAATCCGAATAGAGCAATTACACGGTGATAATTAGCGGCGGCCTCTGTAACTCTGTGAATTACGGCGCAGTGGCGGCAACGTGCCTGCACGATGGGGCCTGAAAGACAATAGGCCCCCGAGAAACAATGGCGGTTTGGCTCGGTGCAGCGGTTCAACGCTATAAACAATACCTGTGAGGGGCCTGGCTGATAGGGTCGAGAGGTCAGCCCCTGTGGGAGCTCATGACTCTCTTTGCCTCTCTTCATTCGCGACCTCTCCTCAGTTTCTCATCTTCCGAGGCCACGAAATCAATTCTTCTCCGCGAGATCACGCGGTAACGACTCATCTTTCTTCGAATACTCGACGATGCACATTGCACACTCACGTTGACTTCTCGTATAAACTTTTCGCTTAAGCCTTCCTTTACACTGATTGATTCTCATCAAATTATTACCCGTCAATACAATCCCGCTTCTCTTTTCAAGAGTAAATTTATCTAGAAAAATTCAATGCCCCTGCAGGCATTATATTCATGAAAAACAATTTTATTGACGATCAATTGCAATTGGGACTTTCACTTTATTGTTAACAGTTCGGGTGTCTACTGTGCGGGAATCTGAGGAAATCCGGGTATTGTCCGGAAATTGAAAAAGATTCGAGAAAACCCGGGAATTGTCCTGGATTTTACTTTTGATGTGGGAAGTGGATTTCTGGGTTGGAAAAAAGTTTCCGAATAATCAGTCTAAGTATTTTTATTTGACACTTGGAAACTTTTTTAATTTTCTTGAAATCTTTTGAATTATTTTCAAATCCTTTAAAAAGGAACTTTTTAAAAAGTTCCTTAATATCCTCTAAAAAATGAACTTTGAAAAGGATTGAAAATTTTAGTGACTTTTCACTGATTCTCGATTGATTTGCACTGAATGAAATCTTGAAAAGACAGTCACTGATAATCAGTAACTTTACACAGATTCAATTTTATCGAGTATCTCAACTTTTCCATCAGTAATGGCGGAAAGAGATTCGTATTCCGGGATTTAAATGGGATTTTAGTAAATCCTATCTCTTTGTCAAGCCGCAGTTTTAGTTGGTCGGATTCTGCGTATGGTGGCGGAGCCTTTTCATTTATTGTAATTCCGTGGAGGAGCGCGTAAGGCCGGCTCGCGCATAATGTGCGAAAGACTGTGAAAAGCCGGCGAGATCCCTTCGCGAGATAGGATATCCGTAACGGGTATGACCGGCATGCTTTTAAGGTCGAAAGGCAGGGAAAACGAGAGGTCTTGGTAAATGCAGCAAGGAGCGCATGCGCTTGAAACCAATAAAATTCTAGATAATCCGGACCAACACCTTTTTCACCTTATATAAATTCCAGGTTCGTTAATACTAATACACCGACCCTGCCGATCTGGAACGCATGTTCCGGTATCGATACATTTTCACATTCTACATATGCATTTACTGTCTATGTACTGTGTATGTGTACTGCACTCGCACAGGTAGAGGTATATATACAGCTTACTTCACTTACGTGGGCGGATACGCTATGCAGGTTCGTGCCGACCTGGAGGCCTCCCGAAAGGTCACACCGAGGTCGCGTAATGACGGACTGAACTCTGCAATCACAGGAGCGCACACGCCACGTGGCTTGATACGCCTTAACCGACCTTACTTCGTGCCTAGGTCGGCAAACGTAATTTTCTCGCATATCCGTTCTTCTAGACCCACAAAAGTCATGGATTCTTGGCTTTCTGAAGCAGGAATCATATTATTGTGATCCTTTAAGCCGTATCTGTCAGCTAAAGTGAACTGTTTACAAACAGTCACTTTGAGAGAGAATAAACAAACGGAAGTGAAGTTCAACGTCTGCAGATCGAAGAAATGAGTTTATAACTGTGCAAAGTCACGCTGAGTCGACAAAATCTTAATTACGAATTTGTATGCCAAACGTACTGTATGTATGATTATTGCATTTAAATGCCGGAAGTAGAATTTCTCATATCGCTGACTAGAGTGTTCGATATTTTTCCAGGTAGAAAAAAGTCATAGTCTTGTATCCATGACGAAATGTACCTACATCTTGAAGATCAGAAAGATACGGAAGTGATTGGTGAAAGAACAAATCATTCTAGAAAAAAAGATTCCTAATCAACACTAGATATTTTGCCTTCTGGACATTGTATTGATGATATAAAAAAGTAATAACGAGAAGAGCCTGGTTATCCGAACGAATCGGTTGGTTGGTAAACGGGCAGCCGAAATGCCCTAATTGTCGGTACGGGGACCCCCTATTGGCTCGCGGTACCTATAATTACAAGGGAGTGACTCGGCGTGACTGCCGAAGAACTCCTTCAATTCTTATCGTCTCTTCTTCGCTGCCTTGTTCGACCCCGGATCATTTAATCCCATGACACCGCCATCGCCAGCTCTCTAAGCTCTCTTTTTTGCTGCGTCTTCCACCTCACGGCTTCTCGAAAAATATTGCTAAGACAAAAAAGACGAGGCAGCAGAAACGATTATCAAGCCGTACGCGTCAGGACTTTCAATGGGAAGATAAGAACTACCAATTCCATTTTTGACAGTTATCTTTATAATGGAAGTGATGGAGGGTTTCGTTTTAAAAATGGTAATCGAGGTGTGAAAATGATTTTGCAATTGTTGATGATGATTTCGAATGTAATTCGAGTCTCTTCTAGGAAAAGAAATAACATGATCATAATTTCATCATTTTTTATGTACAAATTACGGAGGGGAAGCGTCACGTCTCCAAGTTCAGTTTGTGAATTTTCCTTAGAAAGTTATCCGATGTAAATATATGAATATGTATTGATTTATAAAGCCGTGAATGAAGCTAAAATTGCTATCTATCAGCACCTGTTGATTTTGCAGAGGCATCAATTAAAGGAACCTATCGAGTGGTCTGAAATTGCAGAGTTTGGTTCGAGGCAATCGTTAGCCACTTTCGTCGCAATTATCACGGTAGCACCCATCATAATTACACGAGTTGCTTATCACTGCTACCAATCTGGAATGCATTATTCATAAAAAGAAATAGCAATTGTAGAGCTTCCAGACTGAGTTCCACTTTAATCCTTAAAGTACACAAACGCATTTTTCGAACCGTGGACAATTAATTGGGTTTACGCTAATAAATCCTTGTCCTTTATTTACGGGTTCTGCTGCACTACTTTATCATTACTGTGTCACGGGACTTGAAACATATTTTTTGTGTGTGAGTACGTGGCAATTAAATGCATTCACAGAATACTTTATTCACGTTTAGTAGTTTCATTAATTATTTACAATCAAAAAAAGTTATTTCTACGATTTGTACACGCAAAAAAATCTAAGAGCGTCATTTTCTCAAAAACTTATTTTATACTTTTTGATGCATAGAGACTATACTCGCATTCCTCATTCTCTTTAGTAACTGATCCGGTTTTGACGGGTAGACTTCGACACTGAATTTTGTCTCCAATGGTTTTTTTTTTTCATCTCTCTGTCGCGCTGTCAATATCACAATGATGTTGATCATATGGTGAGTTAAGGTCCTCTTATGTGGCTGCCACCGCCTTCTAACGATGCGTTTTTCTTTTTTGTTCACTCTGGATTTCTCGGATCTTCAGGCTCATATCGTTCCATGCCAATAAGACCACATAAGACGTGAAGAAATTTACTCCTCTCCAGGGTTTGGATGCAAGAAACTCTAAAAATAACATTTAGAAATTTTTAAATTCCCACCTTTATTTTATCGATCAGTCCTAGAAACAATTAAAGAGCGAAACAAGGCAAATTATCGTTTTTTCACATGAAGGAAACTCGCAATTTATCTACTACTTCCATAACGAGTTTTTGTTTGAATGAAAAAACAATAGAGCTAAGCGAAAGATCAAAAGGAGAAAGATCAATTATGGACGATCTATAGACAGAACGTGATCATTTCATGCGATCGATTGATTAAGGTTTGTTTTTGCTTTGTGCTATTCAACGACAATGGAAACGAATGTCCTTCCTAGAAACTTATCCCTGAAAAATTCTCGCAGCGATTCCAGTCTCGTCGTTCTTTAGCCACGCTCATTTCATAAAGAGAAAATTGATACTTCTTTTGTGGGCCCACCAATTGATTCCCTTTAGTTCCAAATCACTTTTTCTGATTTGTGGTTCTAAGTGCTCATTCATCGAATTTTCTCTGTTCATCTCTTTTTCTCTTCCTCCATGGCCGTGTGATTCTTCATTCAAGATATAAGCACACAATCTGGAACTTGTATATTATTCAAGAAAACTAACAATTAATACAAAATCAGCTTTTTTCTATCTAGTCTCTAACTCTAAAGAGTATGATAACTAATGACACAAGATATGAATTATGGCAGCCTTTTGTTTAAGATGTTCAATTCGATCTGAAGAAAATTGAATAGAAGAAGTAGGTTTGCCTGATGTGCGAGGACGCGGAACGACTTACAGGTTCACCAATACTGCCCCCTCCCTTTTTGCACATATATAAGCTATTTTATATCCTTTGCCTACTGTGATAAGATCTGATGCGTAAATCTCAGTAGACAGATGTATAACAATGATTCTTATTGATCAAAAAAATCTTTGTTTCCTTGATTTATGTATATGCCTTTGAGAGAACTGAAATAGATGTAGAATATATTTAGAGTCTGAAATATTAAATTGTTGATGAGTGCAATTATTAACAGAAATATTTTCTTTTTTGTTTCAGGTGAGTTTGAGTTGCCAAAAATCTTCCTAGAGGTTTCTGTGAGTACACAAACTTTGAATTAGGGTGTACATGAAAATTGTTGGTGGTTGATCCCTGGTTGCAATCTATCGCTATATTCAATATCGCTAAGCCTCGAAAGACTAATTTCCTGGAGCTTGAAGGAGCCTTCTGAGTTTGGCATGAACCTGAATACCTTGCCTTCCTTGGCTGGTGTACGGTATACGCACCGTGGTGATGGGAAGCATTCCTGCACGTCACCATGTCCGCCCAGTGGCTCCACCGAATCGCAGAGGACTCCTTATATAATTAACCATTAAATTATAAGTTTGGCTATCGAACCGCCGGCGAAGCGGTAGTCAGCAGCAGCCGGTACGATCGCATCTGCCGCCACGAACTAGAAGTAATTACTTACTCGATTGTAGTAGGAGGAGAGAAGAAGGGCAGACAGAGAGGGAATTAAAAAGGAATCAAAAAGCCCCTGGTCGGCTACCTTACTTCGCCGCGGAATTACCCAGCATTGCTTCAGTCCATGCTCGGTCGGTAATGATCGTCCTACGTACTGGCCTTTTTAATCGGCATTAATCGCACCAGGACCCTTCAGCATCCCGCTGTTATCTTCAACTCTTTCCATCGTTCATCTTACGGCACAGGACGCTCTCAAAAAGAATTTAACGTCCTTCCCATTGATTTCACACGGAGATTCACGTACCGTTAAATCGGCGAAATATTCTCCGAACAATCTTCGATTATTTCTATCGTGCGCTTTTTGAAAAATGGGCGAAGCAAGCGAGGCGTTCAATCCTCCTGAATCACTTCAGCCATCCCACTCCATAAAATTGAACGGAATCTTGAACTTACGAATGCTGTAAAGTTTCATGAAACCGTGAAATTTGGCGTGATGCCGTTAGGGAATATCTTTTTTGGGTCTTGCAATATTTAACTGAAAGCTGTGAAACTGATAACTTTAATTAAAAGCTTAGTTCAACTTTAGGAACGAAAATTGATGAAAATTAAGAATTTAGTTTCTATTAATGGGAAAATATTGAGAGGTTTTTGGTAATAAAGATTCAGTGATTTATTGCAATTCAAGATTTAACATGTAAGGGATTATAACTTGTTATTTTTTCCTTCTTTAAAGATAAATATTTCTATCATGCTACTTCGTCATTATTTAAAAAAAAATGTTCGGCATGTTATTGAAGGACGTGGGCTTTTGCTCGTGAATCGGCATTAAATCGATGTCAGAAAGTGGCATCTTTTGCACCCTGCTGATAGTAGTAGGCCGATGATCTAAATGGGCAGCATCAGTAAGCGATACGGTTGAATTGCGATCGAGATCGTCGTTCGTCTTGTCTGTTCAATGAAGCAAATCAGCGGTTTGATATTCTTCAAAAAGAATCTGTTTACTTAGAAATTCGTGAAAAATTCGATTTCCTTACTTTGATAGCAAACAAGCTGCCTTGCTATTTTTTACATTCCAATCGTTTTAAAATTATTATTCATATATTCAGAGTAAATTTAGTCGATCTTCTGTACTAGATTAAGATGAAGTCACTCAATTAATCAAAGCAATTCTTTTTTATTATTTCATATCATTCAATATTTTTTTAATCTTCACTTCAGTCTTGAACCAGCACGCGAAGGAATTCTCGTTAATTCAGATATGTATTTAATGACCAGACGCAGCAATAAATAAATCATCTTCGATTTCGATATATTTATATGACTACCGGTTGTGGAGGCTATAATAATGATCTATCGAGATCTGGCGAGTCTGAGTGGTCAGGTGGTTTGCTCTTGCAGTCAGTTACCATCGCAAAAGGATGCCTGCTGGGCTGCGAGAAAAATCGACTGCGCAGGAGGGCAATTGGACAAAAAGGGAAAATTTCAGAATGAAGTGTAAACGTGGAGAGAAAAAGAAAGTAAATAAGTAAAAATAAAATATAGTAGAACATTAATGATATCAAGGGGAGAGTAATGCATTTCCCAAGAAACATGGGAGCTATCCACATGTGTCTATCATTAGGCTACAATATATATTATGATAATTTAACGTAGTAATGAGGACGAGGGATATTTACGAAAAGAAAAAGATAATGTATGGGTTCACTTGACTTGACGACATTTTGAGCTCCACTTAGTCGTCTAAACTATATTATTCGTGCACCTGCCCTGCCCGTCCTGTGTCAGTGCATATACGACTCGAACCGGTCGTTAATTAGCACAGTAAGCGAATGGGTGCTCGACTTTCAACTTGTGAAATTAAGTTCTTTATCCATGAACGCACCTTTGCGATGGGATCAAAAAATGACATTTTTCTCGAGAGGATTGAAATACAAACTCGAAATACTAAATTACAAATATACAAATATACAATTTAAAAGGATTTTACAAAATTTATTGGGATTTCCGGAAATTTTAAGAGATTTCATGAGATTTTCAGTAATTTCAAATGATTTAATGATATTTTTTTAATTTTAAGTAATTTCACGAAATTTAAAGGAATTTTCAAAAGATTTATGAAACTTGTTAGATTCCTGAAATTACTCAAAGAATTACAAGTTTTTATATTTCAAAAAATTAAAAATTCTGAATTATTTTGCACATTTTTGAAATTCCTTAAAACATTTTAAAATCCTTTGATTTTAAATTGTTCAGAATCCTCTGAATCTGTTTAACAAAAGGTGTGCAAAAACGAGAAACTAATCACGCGCAGAGCGAGCGGATCATAGTTGCTAGTTTATATAAATGAGAATCGAAAAAACTCATAATGAGACTGGCACATTTCATTCTGATAAGTTACAAGATGAGATCACGATCTAAAAACTATTGCATGAGAATGTGAGAATATGGAATGAATTAAAGGCAACCGCCGATTGTTAATTAACGCGATTATAAAGTATTGTGAGAAAGGGATCGCCATAGTTTAATTTCATGTTTCTTACGCCATATAGAGAGGAAGAAAAGAAGAAAGAAATGGAATTGTAGGAGGAGTAAGAGAGACGATAGTTCGGAACAATCGAATTAACGTTGCAGAATGTTAAATAATGCAACGATAGTATCTCGATCGCGGGCTCGAACCTCCGGCAAACGATATTCGATTTACTCGTGCCATGGTGCTCCATTTAATTCCCCCCACCTCCTTTCTTCTAACAGACGATCCTGTAATTGCTTTAATTACATATCTCCGCATTGTCCGATAATCTGAGACTAAAAACGTGATTGTCCACCTTCCTCCTCCTTTCTACACTCCGCCCTTCATTGTTCCAAACGATGAAAGGGAACAAAGTTCATTCCTGAGTCACATAATGAAGAAATTCATATTTTTTTGATAATTTATGGGAATAATATTTGATGGGCATAACGGTTAATTGAAAATAAATACTTTGTAATTATAGGTTTAATTAAATGTCGATGGTAACAGTAAGGACAGAGGAATTAAGGATAGAAGTTGTCTTAAGTAGAAAAAGGGATACATAGTCAGACATGAGATTATGTCGAGGATACATAACTCTTGCCATTGGTCACTTGAATTTATTTTCTCACCTATTGAGCTGCAGGTATTTATCGACAAGGACGACAAGATGAACAAGAGGTTTTGATCTCTTTTTATCTCCTTAATTTATTCTTTTTCTTTTTATTACGTAATATAATTATTCAGAAACTTTCGTATGTGGGAAGTATAGTTTATAACATGATTGATGCATATGGAAAGTTACTTTACGATATAGTTTATATGTCCGTGTTAAAGGTTTGAAAAGAGTTGACCCGAACTGATTCTTTGTTTTCGGTCTTTTTTTCTACATTGAGAATCTGACGCTCGATTTTTGTTCATAGGTCAAACCGAAGTTAACCTCCTTAAGTCGACCACACACGTCGTGATCTCGATACCCTCGCCGTTCTCTTTTACGGCAGTCCAAAGAGCTCTGCTCTGCACCTATCAGACGATTCACGGATCTTCATGCAAAATGGCGTGCACACGTGCACTGCTAACCCTCTCCTATGATTCAACCAACCCTAATTCAGCATCATTATTATCCTCTAATCTTAAAAGAATTTCTTCACAATTTTATCTCCCATCTATAGTGCATGTATCAAAATGGCGAATACTTTGCATGAATTATTCACAGGATATCTCTGGAGTAGAAGTAGTTCGGGATTTTAAACACATATTCAATTCTTTAGGGCTTTTTAGTGTGTTTACGAAATACAGTGTTGGCTGACTAAATACGACATTTCTACTTGAAAGATTTTTCGAGCTCTGATTGAATTTTTAATTCTTAATTTGTTCAACACTGGTATATCGTTTGAAATCTGATCGAAGAAACATAGATGCCAGATCGTTTGGTACTTGGAAAGGGGTCTAGAGAACATCGCATCGGTCGTTCTTCGAAGGGAAAGAGGGACCAAGGCGTGACCCCTTCTTGCCACCGACTCGTTTCTCTCATCAACGAGACGACCGATCTCTGAAAGACATTTCCCAGAACGACGATAATGAGTGAATATAGCTTGAAGCTTCGCTATAGCGGCGTTTCAATTAGCGATCGTAGCATCCGCATCGATTCACACCAGTGGTTCTCAACTAGGACCTCCACCCCTCGATTAAACCGGATCAAATTCAATTTGTTTTACCAATACAAAATATTTTATTTTCTCATCGCTTTAGATAATATTTAGTCCTTTAGATAATATTTAACCTTGATCCTTCAGATCATTCCTTTGAATAATTGTGATCCAAATAATTAAAACCAATATTTTCTTTTTGTTTCAGGTAAGGCCCGCTTAATTTTCAATGCTACTTTCTAAGACGGTATGTGTAGCGCTATCTTCAGTACCAAAATGGAGAATTAAAATTCCAGCCTCAATAGATCATCGGAATCTGAAATTGGGGTTTCTTGTTTCTGAAGAATTTTTTTTTAATATCAGACAAATATCTAGATGCAGGGATATATTTCGAAGCAAGTGTGTCCAGCGGATATTTCAAATCGAATTTACAATCCCGCTACAATATCGCGCGTGTAAACAGATACTCGGGATTATAAGGCCGCGACGAGACACATAAATTTCGTCCCACGGGGTATATTCGACTATTACAAGCTGCAACGGGTTCTCTCTTACCCGAGTCCGATACAAGAGATCAGATCTCGTCTCGTAACGGTCATTGTCAACAAATCGTAGATCGTACTTTTTCGCGTCTTGACGATCTCGAAGACACGCTTCATTGCTCGATCCTATCGATATTGTAATTATCGTCCTGTCCTGAATTCAATTCGACCAAATAGTCAGTCAATAGTATATTCAAGACTCGAGATAAATTTCACAAATGTTCCAGCAGTTTATTATTTTATTTACTATTTATTTCATTGAATCTAAAGTCAGCCAAGAAGTTTTATAATTGATTTACAATCTGCTGAAATGCACTTGAGATCACAGGAACGCAAATAGCTTTCCTTTGAATAAGAAAATAAGGTATCGCGCTTGACTCCTAGTTTCTGAGACCGATTTGCATAATTACAACGAAACAAGAGAATCGTTCCTCGAGACTCGTGTTCCACAAAGTATCTCGCAATTGTGCAAGACGCAAAGTAAATCTCGAGCGAAGAGAGACCAGCGTTTACTTTGCGCACAGCTGCGGTGTCTTGGAGAAAAATTAGCCATAAATCGATCCGATCGATTACTTCCACGTGGAATCGAATCAAATATTGCTCGTCTTTATTATTAAAATAGTTCATTAGAATAATGTCAACTAGAGCTGGAGGATCACTTCTTGTAAACTTAACACGAATTGAATTTGACCAGTTTTGAAAGGTAGTGTATCTTAATTGAAATGGAGCTTCGTAAATCTCCAGGAAGGTTATTTATTTCCGTCCTGGAATCTGAGGCTCCTCTTGATAAAATTGACGCTTCCATTGTGTTCGGTAATAAGCTTCCAATAATTTGTCATAAAAGTGAATTTATTTGATGATTTACATCAGCATTGCGCCAATTTTCGCTCGAGCCAGGAGGCTGCCCGCATCTGCAAGGCTCAAACTCTCAAACATCGCCGCTGACATGATTGCATTTGCATTATACACGCCGGCGGTCTGGTGCTTGCTGCAGATTTATCCGGGCCCAAGCTTTATTTATCTGGAGTTATGGCAAAACACCGAACGAGTCGACGCCGACCAATAACGTATGGTAATGGGGCCTCAATTAACTTTGGCTCTTGCAGTTTGCTCTCTTGCTTTTTGCCCTATCGTAACACGAGCGATACCTGGACCTTTGACCTCCTTCGCCTCGAGCAACCTTTTCCATTCACTGATGATTCAACAAGTTCGGAAAAGATGTTCAAAGTCCAGTTCTAAATTCAAAATCCAGAATTATTGCTGATAAAAAAAAAATTGATATCCTCAAATTTGTTGAGGCAATATCAGGAAAGGATGAGCTTGCAATTTATTTTCAATAGCTCTCAACGATTAGAGTAAAGACCTTTTTATTTGACGAATAACTTCTCAGATTACTCTGTATAATATTGAAGAGAAAAAGCAAACAACGCTCTTCCCGGACAGCTGTAGGAAAACCACGAACTTCTCGCATTCCGCGGTTTAGGGTCTAGAGGTTCTTACGGGCGAGAAACACTATATATAACTAACACCACCGCAAGATATACGAAAGTCACGAGAGACAAACGAGACTGCAAAGAACGTTATTTTACCCAGTACGTGCACGTTTTTAATAAAATATTATTCAGTGAAGGAAATGGATAAAGAAAGTAAAATAAAAATAGGATATTTTTAACAAATTAAAAATTCTGAAGCCTCTTATTTTACTTCTAGAGATCATAAATCCTATATCTTCGTCTTGCTTCCTTTCTAGCTGGCGAAGTACTTGAGATTTATACGATTTGTACCTTTACGTAACGACAGCTCTACTTTTTTTCAACAAGATCGTCTCGAGTGGGGTATGCTGGTACCCCAGGTTAGCACGTCTGGGTTGTTTTAACTTAGCGTGATGTAATTCTGCTCCCACATACGTACATGCATCTCGCGAGGCGCCCGCAAGAAATGAATACATAAAATAACCTTTCCAATCTCCAATATAGGACATACAAACTCCAGCTACGAGTGAGATATTAACTGTCCAATCGGTATCGCAGATCGCGGTATGAGATCGAACTTCTGCGTTTACAACGAGCAAACGTGACGTGCTACCCGATCGCTGCGCTTGCACAGGCACGGTGTATAGAAATCGATGTAACAATCGATTCCCATTCGATCGTCTCAGGGATAATTATGCATGAGCCAACAACCAATAGTCGTAATGTGAATACCTTGTAAAAAAAGTAACAATGATGACTTTTAATGCCGTTATTCAATTAATGCAGAAATAATCCTAGAGAATATTGATGTCTAAACAGTATTCCGTTCTGAATGCCATTCTTTTGAAAATATACTTCTCTCCATCAAGTGCAGGAGTTGTTAGAACAAGTCATGTTGGAACTCTATCATGAGAACTCCAGAACCATTCATCTTTCATCATTCAGCATCTTAATTCAATATTTACTTACCAGATTCAGGAGTCTCAGAATTTTGAAGACTAGTTTATGTGATCTTCAATTTCATCTGGAATTAACAATTAATTAGAGACTGAAAAACCGTTTGAAACGCTTCCGCCCCAAAGCGATAGCGACGAACTGAAAGTGGCTCAGGATGACACGCAGGATCTTTGAAGAAATTGAAGAGGAGACGAGTTCGACATGGATTACAGAGATAATCAATTAGCGACGAAACAACAAGCGAGGCAGAAGTGGCTTCATGAGAAAATGCCACTTGGCTTCAGTACCTGCTGAATAACTGTGTCTTTCAAGATTCTGCGACCTCTTATTTTCGCCTCGTTGAATTCATCAGTCTTTAACTACTTAAACAACTTCGTTTAGTCATGTTTTGTTATAATCGATATACAAATTTTTTAAGAAGTTTGAATTTTTATGCCCCTTTTACCTTAATAAAGGTAACTTTATTTAGTAACAAATAAGAAGTGGATTAGTTTACTATATACGAGTAGATATATGCCAAGAACTTGTTTACAAAGTACACTAACAGTCAAAATTGCGAGTTCACTTGTTTTTTGATGATAGTTTGTTTTCTTAAATTTAATTCCAGTAAAGATTATGTTTTTTCTTTTGAGTAAGTTAAGGGGAGTCATCTCACTCGAAAAAAAGTTTCTTTATAGTACTTAAAAAACCTTTGAAAACCCTACAATTCTATAAAAAATCTTTAAAATCAGAAATCTCCTGAAATCCATGTGAAAAATTCGTGAAAATTTCTAATAATTCCTAGAAATCTCAACAAATACCATGAAATCTTTGAAAATTCTATAAAATCGTTTAATAATCAGAAAAATCTCTTGAAATCCTTTAAAATGATTATAAATCTCATAAAATTCCCTGAAATCCGTAAAAATACCACAAAATTTTTTAAAAATCATAAAAATCGCTTGAAATCCATTAAAACTTTACGACAACCTTCGAAATCCTTTTCAATTCTGTGAAACCTTTTAATAATCATAAAACTGTTTTGAAATCCCTCAATAAAATTGCCAGACAAACTTAAAAAATCCTTCAAATTCCATAAATTATTTTAAAAGTCATAAAAATCTGTTGAAATTCGTGAAAATTTCTTTAAAATCCTAGAAACCTTTTGAAATCCTTTAAAATTCCTAGAAATCTTAGAAACCTCATGAAATCTCCTAAAATTTCACGAAAACCTTCAAAATCCCTTAAAACTCATCGAAAATCCCTTAAAATATTAAATCTCGCATATATTTGTTTCCAACTTGTTAGTTAATCTTCTTAAAAAATTGACAAAGTGACTTCGTCCTGGGCTCGTTATAAAGGAATGAAGGTTTTCTAAAAGTAATTGTCAGATGTATCTCGAAATAGGAGGTAATTTAATTTAACTCTAATTTATGAAGCTATAAAAATTTCATGTTCAAAAATTGTTTCCCTGTGATTATCCAATTTTCTGCTATCGACAAGAATCAATCTAATCCGATTTCATGCTTTTCAAGTCTCAGTGAGACCAAGTTTTAACCTACTCGATAATATATAAGTATCCGTTGCAGCAGTAAAGCAGCGCTGCGCCAAGTTGGCCCCTGACATTTTCCTTGGCGTGGCGCCCACCACCCACGGTACTAAATGTCACTCCTCTGAAAAGGACGTGATCGATGCGACTCGTTCCCCCGTTTACCGGCATCCTTATAAGTTCCTATGTCTACATAGTAGGCTTGCGTGGGCACTCGAATACCTGTCACTGGTCATAGGGACGAGTGATTCGAGTACCGGTATCTGAGACGAAACCTCACGATAAGCAGGATCGACCGTATCGAAGCGAGTAGCCCTTCTTCTTATCTCGATCTTCGCTCAAGAGAATATTCCTCTCTTTTGCAGCTCAAAAATTAATTTAAGGGAGTTCTGAAGCGTTCATAGACCTCTGACTTGTCTCGCTTGAATCTACAATTGTAAATGTCACTAAGAAATGGGAAAATAGGGAAAATACCCTGAAACTTTCACCGCTGAAACCTGCCCTATTGAAAAAAATGACGTCACAAAAAGACGTCTTTAAATGACGTCTTCAAATGACGTCATTTAAAGACGTCATTGGCTATGTCATAAATTGGAACATAAAATGACGTCTTTTTTAAACTGTTTTTATCATCGGCAAAATGAAGTTACGTCATTTTTTTCCAACAAAATAACGTCATTTGAAATATTCACAAAGGTTTAAAATACAAATAACGTCAAATAACGTCATACAAATAACGTCAAATAACAAATACAAATAACAAATACAATAACGTCAAATAACGTCAAATAACGTCAAATAACGTCAAATATCGTCATTTTTTTCAATAGGGAAATGACGTTATTTTGCTGGAAAAAATGACGTAATTTCATTTTGCCGATGATACAAAAAGTTTTTAAAAGACGTCATTTTATGTTCCAATTTATGACAGGGTATAATCTAACGGGTAGTTCTGCGAAAATCGGTAGTTCCGAAACCAAAACGGGTAGCTCTGAAATTGGGCTTAGTTTATACTCGATCGAGAGAAGAATAGTGATAAAACATTATACATATATTCTGTACACTACCATCCTTATTATCTTAATTGTTGTAATTAAAAATTATAACATTAGAAACGACGTTTCTTCAATTTTCTTTTTTTTTAGTCTTCGTGTAAGACTGTAAGGGCCGCGTCGGGTAGTTCTGAAATTTTCTTACATTATACCCTGATTTATGACATAGCCAATGACGTCTTTAAATGACGTCATTTGAAGACGTCATTTGAAGACGTCATTTAAAGACGTCTTTTTGTGACGTCATTTAAAGACGTCTTTTTGTGACGTCATTTTTTTCAATAGGGAAACCTGGAGATAGAATCTCCCTTTTCCATTAAATTGCTAGACTATGTCGAATCCTAAAATTCTCTTTTCTCATAGCAGCCAAAGCTGTACTTACTGAGAAGCTATTGTACTCTTTTCGCAATATCTGGCACGTTTCTTATAAGATATTGACTTATCACGATTTCATCTAGGTGAGCAGGAGTTCACGCCTTTGATACGAAGTTGAGTCTCTGGTTTGCGACGCGGGTCGCGAGGTGCTGTATGATTTGCGAGCGTACCGAATCACGTGAATTTATCGAGACTAGTTTATCGCGACTCGGTACGTTAATGGCGAATTATTGCAGGGTCTCTTGGACCCCGAACGAGCATTTATCAGGGGTTTATCCAATAATAGAAAGCAGCAGGTCGTGGGTTCCGCAGAGGTGGCAATTTGTATCGATCGATATGCATTACCACCTACGCTTTTCTTAGCTGCATCTAGACAGGATTCGGAAGATTGAAAAACGTTAAGTCCGGAATACTCGTGAAAGCGGTATGCTGAGTTAATGGCTATATGATAAGTAGCTGATTGTGAGTTTAGTAAAGCTAGAAAAGTCGTTCTAGAGGCTCGAAAGTGTCAATTGTTAATAGGGATACATATCATCGTTTCGCCCCCGCGAAGACCAAAGGCGTTTTCTATCGGTAAAACGATTGTCAGTCAAACTTCATTTAAATATTCGAATCCTTCCAATAGTATGTAAATAATGTCATGATTTACGAGCAAAACTTCATAAAATATTCATCAGTTGGGAAATTCTTCCTGGAGTTTGAAATTTAGCCAGAAAACTTTTAATACTGAACTTTATTGATCTATAGCAGTGATCTGATGGCATCTGTTTTTAGGGTTTAAACTGTATAATATCTTCTCGTAAATTTTCATTAATTATTATTCAGGAGCCAATTTGTCCACACCTCAATATATCCCACCATTAATCACTCTAAATCCCCTCCTATTTACATACGTAATTTTACAAACGAGATTTATTCAAAGAAAATGCACAAGAGTGTTGAAACGTCGAGTCATGCGAAAGTTATGTTCCCCAGAGTCAAAAATTTTAATTATCCAGACTGACGTGAAAGTACTTGCGTCAGTTTTACTAGCAAGAAAGATATACGCACACTTAACGTACACACGTGTAAGCTAAAAAGAGAATAGTTAAAATTCATAAAGAATTTTTCAATTATCCGATTATTATCTTCGCGACACATTTCCAGGTAATCAGCACTTGATATTGTCGTATTAATTAATGTTTTGTAGCTCACATTAATTTATTGGAATTTATAATCAATCGAATCAGTATTGTGAGAATCCAGCACACTTCGATCCGATTGACGATGATGTGTTTTAATTAGTTATTGAATTAATAACTCTATCGATATGGCACTAACTGGAAATTTCTTCAAGAAAAAAATCAGGAATAATTGACATGAAAAACTGTCGCCGTAAAATAATGGGAGACACTTGTTTCAAGTTTGTTCTTGTTGTGGGTTTATTTTGCTGTTAATGCTAAAGAAATTGCATTTTGTTAGTACATATTTACGATCAGTGTTAATTGTAAAGTCAACTTTTCGATCTAACGCAGTTATGACCCTTATATTCTATAATGGGGTATCTTCAAGTTATTCTTGCGTGCAGCATCCAAGCCGATCACCTTTCCTTCGTATTTACGCATGCACATTAGGCTGCTGCAGATTTATAGAAACTAATCACGCAGGTCATATGCAATAATTAAGGGGCGCAATTAATCTCTTTGCGGGTACTTATCTCCATTTTATGATAGCTAAGTGTGCAGGGAACTTATTTAGTATTTTATGACTAAATTTTTAATGACCCTTATTATAAATTGAAATTACAATACATTTTATCCTGGTAAGTGTAAATTGAAATAAACTTCCAGTAAATCAATAGTCGGTTTCTAGTTTTCCTCTTTAAAGCAAATTCTTCACTTTCTGGAAGAAAGGAGAGAATGGTGACTCGATTTTAGCCTTTGGCCGGTAAATCTAGAAGAATGGCGGCATACGTTTCTTCTGGTGGCGAACAGCGTGTAACACGTGGCAGTATCTTGTATCGGGTCTGCGCTCCCGCTGGTAACACATGGTGTTCTCTGTGCGCGTTGCCAGTGTGCCATTCGCGACCCAGGCCGGAGGGGGACCTTAAGGCCCACGGCGATTTCCTCCCATCCCGCTGGGCATGCCTACAAGAGTAGATTTTCTCCCGATAAAACTCCAACGCTGTGGAGGTCTCCACCGCGATACCTTGGAGTACCACGTACCACCATATCAGCGCACTGGTACCGAACTAGCATGGTACCACACTTCTCTCTCTTTCTATAGTACTCATAGTTCTCTTAAGGCTTGGTGGTGGTGTACGGTGGTGCCTAGCCATTCCCGGGTTCACATCAGGTCATTGCAAGGTTGCCTTTCCAAGAGAGGCCGCCGCCGGATTCCTCATCTACCACTTTCCCTACTGCGCTACCATTCTGTCCACTACTTGACATCTCTCACTAAAACTACTCAAACTGCTCCCTTTTTCCGTAGTTTGCGAACATATACTGTTTAAAATCTTCCAATCAGAAAATGAGATGGCTTGTACACTGAAATTTAGTATCAGTTATTAACGCCCAGTGTATACATTTTTATGGGGTCTTAATAGGGTTCTAGCCAATTTTGCCTAGTTTTAATGTGGTCCTGATCTGGGAAACTGGTAAATAAATCACGTAGGGAAAACTGATCAATGCCTCATTAAGATTTACATAATAACTATTCTGAATTAATTATTATTTGCGGTTTTTGATTAGTTTTTAGTTCACTAGAAATAGATTCTCGAAATTTGAAGCCACATACCCTTTTGACCTATTGGTTGGATTTCTATTTTGCGGTCTGTATTTTAAAATCGATATCAGACCTGTCTACTGATTTTAAGGAATTTAAAGCGACTTATAAGGATTTTTAAGAGCTTTCAAAGATAGCAAGACATTTGAAAAGATTTCAAGAGGTTTCAAGTGATTTTAAGCAATTTAAAAAAAAAATCAAGAAAATCTCAAGATTTTAAAGGAATTTTAAAACAAAAAACGTTTTTGGATTTTTTAAAATCTGTTAAATCTCTTGAAGTTTTCTGAACTTTGTTGAAATGCCTTCAAACCTTGTGAAATCTTTTGAAATACTTTAATATCATCTTAAAACTCTTGTCAATAATATACATATTAATTAACTTTCCAAAATACAATCATCTTTTATTGCCTTATAAATTCTTATATTAAAATATTTTTATTGAAAATAGAAATCCCTACTAGGACTTCCTCAGAGCCCCATTTTAAATATAAGGACCAAATGAGGAAATTTCTGCATGGGGCATTGCATTTATGTTCACTGCGAAGAGAGATCAGCGGACCTTTGAAGGGTCATGCGACTCAGGGTTTTTCTCAGCGACCTTATCGGTTCATCACTTAGAAGAACATACCGGGAAAGAACCGAGAAATCGTATGTGTAGGAACCAATTGATCGGCGGTGTGCTCCGTAACTTATTTCGCTAGCGGGTGGGTTCCCACATTCGTAGCGCATTAAAATAATATATTATCCCCAGTTCCCATGAGCAGGGCGCACCTCGTCGCGAATCTTCAACGGTGGCGACATGAACTTAGGCTATATCGATTTATGCCGCTATCGGCCCCAGAACATGAACGTTATACACATTTACTACTCATGTATATAGTATATATATATATTTATGCAATACATGCAGCATATATAGATATAAATTTAGTAAAAGTGCACACACTGATTCACGGCGTGATCGACTCTCGATCAGGCGATTCTCTTCATTCGAGTCGGCATAGCTAACGATTTGCATTTGCACGGAGGCGGCGGTAGGTTTGCCGTCGATCTTGCCGATAAAAGTGATTGACTCTTGAAACGAGTCCAACTCGTGAAAGGACGATCGGTTGATCCCTCGAAACGTAACTTAAAGCCGATGACGTCCTTTTTTTGGCCTGCAGACTAGGGCAGCGACGCTGCTAACCTCCCTCTTCAATTAGCTTTACAACGCCGCTCGTTAAACTTTTATGTTTTACTCAACGACTCGTTACGCTCGCTCTATGCGCGTGTAGGTTTGTGTAAAGAGCGTACTTACGCGCTGAGGTCGGCAGATGAAAATCTTCATCGTTGCTCTGATCCTCACAGCCCTCTGCACTGCAGAGGGAATTTCAGACGATAAGACTCATAGAAATTGGTTCCACGTTTTACGGCCGCCGGAGACTTCGATGCCTGGATTGCTCGAATTAATTGCCACAATGAGAAAAGTTTATAGGGTACCGCCTGTCACCAAGCAAAGCACACCGACCCGTAAATCGAGGATCTACTCCACATTTTTCAAGATACTTCATTTCGTTTTATGCAACCAGTGTTTGCAATTTTCAATCCCTAGGAATAACATTATATGAAATTACGAGGATTTTGCTATTTTATAAAGCTGGACAAATTGCAAGATTATACTTACAAAAATTTCAATTGAAAGATTGATCCAATGGAGATATCTAACTCTGCATTTACGATATTTAAGTAAATCCATACGTAATCCCATTTTATGGTTGATTTATTGAATTTGTAAGTGGGTTTTTATCTTCGGCACAAAATTATCTCGACAGCATTGTAGATGAGGTGATTTTGCATTTTTAATGTTTTCGTCGTGACATCGTTTATCGAACGTTGGCTATTGGACTCAACATTTATCGATGTGCATACGCACGCGACCGAACGGTCGTGACCCTGAACTTTCTAAGCTAATTTGAATTCCCGACTAGTACAGCCTTTAGTGCATTCTGTCTTTCCTGCCTAGTATTCCACGATCTCAACATCGTTTCCGGTGAAAACTCAACACTCGTAAACGCACGAGCACGACCCCTAAGCTAACTTTTACCATTTGCTTTTATTGCAAAGGAAACGCAGAAAGACTCTATCTGTAACAATTTATTGTTTCTGTTACAGTACTTGAAAAAATCAAATAGAAAACATAAATGAAAGTTAGGAAACTTTAGGTTTTGCATTTATTTACACTAAAGATTAATGGACCTTCATTCAGTTTTGTTCCACTGGCTTTTAGCCAAAATCATAGTTATCTGAAGTAGTCCTTCCTAAAATTCGTTAAAATTCGTAAAAATATTTAACATTCTTAGAAATCCTCAAAAAATTCTACAAAATCGTTTAGAAATCAGAAAAATCTCTTAAAATCTCTTAAAATTGTTAGAAATCTCATAAAATTCCACAAAATCTATTAAAAATCAGAAAAATCCTTGAAATTCTTTAAAATTTGTCGACAAATTCAAATTCCATCAAATATTTTTAAATTAATAAAAATCTCTTGCAATAATTTAAAATTTGTGAAAATATCTTGAAATTCCTAGAAACTTCTTTAAATTTGTTAAAATTCTACGATAACATTTAAAATACACTAAAATTATTAGAAATCTCATCAAATTTCATGAGATCCATTAAAATTGCACAAAATTTTTATAAAAATCATAAAAATCTTTTGAATTTTATTAAAATTCCATGAAATTCTTAAAAATCCCACAAAGTCTTTTAAAAATCAGAAAAATCTCTTGATATTCATTGAAATTTTACGGTAACCTTCAAAATCCTTTTAAATTCTACGAAATCTTTTGAGAATCATAAAAATCTTCTGAAATCCCTCAAAAAATTTCCCCAAACTTTAAAATCCTTCAAATTTCATAAAATATTTTAAGACATAAAAATTTCAAAACCCCTTAAAATTTTATACATAATCTTTTAAAAATCCTAAAATTCTTGTGAATTTCGTCAAAATTCCTTGAAGTTCCTTGAAATTTCTGTCAAAAAAAAAATCGATGTAACGAAATACCTTAAAAATTTGTCATACATTGTTGTTGCAAATCTGATAAGTTTTGAATGGCCTGAAATTGTAAGAAGGAAAACAAAATAATCGCGCACGTGTTGGTTTGCTTTTTATAAAAATCGCTGATCATAAAACAATCATTCGTACAGTTCCATATTTTTTTCAGATTAGGCCCTGAGTTCGCGATACGAGCAAAAGAAAATTCCATCTTTCGAATCTCAGGGAGACCTTCATCCGTTATATGCGTCGAGTTATTTAATTTGTCACTCACTATGTATTTTAGTAGCACGCAACGCGTTTGTGCACTTGTGGAGAAAACGAATAATAAATAACAACTATCTCTCTTCTGGAGATTAATGCGCGCGATTTACATGCGGTGTCATCATGTAAAACTAATTGTAAATTATAGGCTCCGAATAGAATACACTTGTTTATATTGCCGGGATCATTAATTACGCGTATCCCAGCGTGTTACCACAAACGTTTCGATTTCACGGTAAAGGATAAAAAAATCTCTTAGTCCCAATCTGACACTCATTGTCAAGTAAATCAAGTAATTTTGCAAGAAGCTGACGGTGATAACTGTACTTTTGAATCCTCATCAATAATGAATCTGCTGAGCTTTCTTTTCTATGTAGCAAACCGTTTATTTCGTCTATTTTTAACTATTAGTAACATATTATACGAAAGTAGAATGACCATTACTGAAAATTATGACTAAAAGGCTGCTTTTTCCAAACTTCTTATAGTTTAGATTGCGAATTATTCTTATAAAATAAATGTATAAGTTACAGTTGAAAAATTAAATAGAGCGATATTTAACGAGCATGTCTATACTCAATGAATAGAAAAGAAGAAGAATGTACGATATATACAGGACATGCAAATTCTAGCTGCATATAGGAATTTGCTTTATTTACATAAGACTTTGGCGAGATCTTGAACACGTCAGTGGAAAAGTATCGTACGTGAACAGACAAATTGACATCGTTTGTCTCACTACAACTGGTTGAAAGCAGGAACGAAAACATTCTCTATTATAGTCGGAGCAGTTGGAAATTTCTTTAAATTGCACATAACATCGAAAGACAGTGTATTTTTTAATAATTTTATCGCGAAAACTAGTTATACCCTGACCAGTGTCCGTCTAGGAATTTTCTCCCAAAAAAATCTTACCATTCGAACGTTAAAAAAGATTTTTGTTAAATTGCACCTAGCTTTCTCGTTTCCGGTAATCACGTATCAAATGAAATGTGGATGAAGGTAGAAAAGAAGGGATCAGAGATGTGGAGATGTGTCCTGGCAGTAGGAGAGCGTGCCTTCATTACCGGGAAACCTGTTAGTTATGCTAATATCGACTTATAAACCCTTCATTACTGCTGATGAGCAATTAATACGCTTCGCTGCCCCTTGTCCAGCAGTGCTAATGCACTCTGAATGTCTCTCAATTACACGATGACAAAGTATCGTTTGAGTTGTCCTCGACAAACTCATTATCATTATTTTCGCCCAATCATGATCGTTCCGATCGAATCTTCATTTTTTCACTTAAATATGCTGCTTGCAGGTTTCGAAATAATTGCACAAAGAGAAATCTTATATCGCATCTTCCAAAGCTTCTTGAAAAAAATGTCAATATAAAATGGAGATAAAGATATCGGCCTTGATAACGTGTTGCGTTTAGTTTAATAAATCGAAAAGGTTATTTCTTTCGGATTCTGGAATATTCACCTGGTATATTAAATGAGATATACAAGTTCTGAAATTGTTTTTTGATCAGATTGCGAGATGCACTTATCATTTTTGAATGTTTGTTATATTCTTTAAGCTTAAATTCCCTCCTTATTACATTTTTCTCCTTCCAGTTTCTATATTCTGTTTTCCGTTTTCTGTACTCAGCTCTCTCTTCTTCCTTCAGGAGAATTTTCTCTTTACAGCGTACGTGACGAGATCGCGGTTAACCGCGATTTCCTAGATCGAGATCGTTACTCTTTGCGGCTTCTGCGAACTAAAAAGCAGGAATTCTCGAAGTACTATCGCAGCCCGAATGTATTTTGTCGTTATGAGTACATAAACAAGTGCAATCATGGATACTTTGAACCATTACTTAGTCGTGATAATGATCGTGATTCATGTATAAGCGAAGAAGATGCATTTATAAAAGTATCACGTTTACGTACATCATCTTTCGTATTGGCAAAGTTCCACTTGCCATCTGGGGCTAAAAACTAGCTCAGTATTAATGGAACAATTACCTGCGTTTAAATGTGGAAATACATGCCTCATTTAGATTTCTGCACCTGACGATAACTTTTAATTGAAGAGATTATCACAAGATGAATAAATTAATTACGTTCCTTCTTTTCGCATTATAATTACATATAATAAAGGATAATACTCAATGAAACAATGCAATATTGAAGCTCGTGGTTTTGTAATAATTCAAATTTTTAATGTTTCAAAGTGCATTAAAAATGATTTTGCCCTTAAAAACAATAAACTATGATAATATAGTCATTTAAAGTGATTTTTTGGTCTAAATAATCCGGCTTTCATAAAATTGAATCTTTGATTTATTACCATATATACGTATAATTTTATTGATATGTTCTTTTACTTCAATCTTTTTCTGGGTTGCTAATTCTGAGTTTGCGACTTAAAATGGGCTTCTCTTGGAAATGGCTGCCAGTTGGAAATGATCCGTTCATCAATTACTGAAAAATCAAGTGGAAAATAAAATCAGATACCGGATCAATACTATAGCTGAATAAATCAATCAATTCAGAGATGAAACACAGGAGCCGTAAAAAAGAGAAGTCATAAATACGAGATGCACAAAAACTCGAAGAGGAAGGGAAGCATTTACGTATGCAGATAATGAAATTGCAATCCATAAATAACGTAAATTGATGTTAAAACAGTTGCGTGGCACGACGACGAAACGTTGAACGCTACTCTTCGTGTCGGAAATGAGCGATGAGCCTATTATATCAGCAGCAGTCGTGCCTCCGTGCAACCGGTGCTTTATTTCGGTGCAGATTCCGCGTATATCTCTCTGAAAGGAAGAAATAAAAGGATAAAAGGATATAAAAGGAGAAAAGGAAGGGAAAGGAAAGGAGAAACGAGTGGAGGATCGAATCGGAGCAAAGTAAATGGAACGCATGGCGTGGCATGCTATGCCGTACGTCGGTCGTGGTGGAAAGAGCACGGCGGGATGTTGATCTGGTTAGGTTGGTACCCCCAGATACTCCGCTGCATTGGATCGTCGTTCTCCAGTCGACCGGTCGGAAGGTGAGAGAGGTAGGCGCGCGACGACCTCGACAGGGCGTGGCAGGTCACCGATTCTCCAGACCAGGAACGTACTCTTTGCCACCAGATTCTCAACTCCCTTTTCTACAAACATATGAGGGGTTACATGCAATAACCGGTTATAGAATTTTAGGGCTCGGTTTAGTTGACCCTTTAAAATTTTTTTCGAATTTCGATTTTTAAAACACATATTTAAATCGGAAATTTTCTTGCGTATCTTTTATTCCTCATTATAAAAAAAATTTTTTTAAAGCTCTCAGGGGCAACTAAATCGAGTGCTAAAATTCTATAACCGGTTATTGCATGTAATCCTTCATATTCCTCGGCAATATTCACTGTAAATAAAGAAATGATTCGCGAGGAACCAATAAAAGCACAGCAGTAGATCTTTCACAGTAGTGTCAGACGCTAGGATATATATTCAGTGTCTAGCGGACCGGGAAACTATTGGGTTGAAGTTTCAGACGTCTAGTTTGACGAAAATTTTTATTTCATTTTTTTTTTTTGCATTTTTTGGATTAAGAATATCAAAAAAGTTCTCTAAATCATTTTATTTTTATTTATTTACTAGTAAAAATTTACCCGGCATTGCCCGGTCATTTAGGACCGGGAATTTTTTGTATTTTATCGAAAAGTCGAGGTTTTTCTGCTTTATCTTCTTAGTATTCCATTTTATTTCATCAAATTGAAAAAAAGTTTTTTTATTCAATTTTTTTTTTGTTTCAAAAATCACAAAAAGAAATCTATATAAATTGGTCGGTGGAAAAATAATTTGACCGGGAATTTTAAATCTCATTAATTCTTTAAAATTTATAAAATTCCATGGAAATCTTTAAAATTTCACAAAATCTTTTTCACATCATAAATATCTCGTGAAATCCTTTAAAACTCCCTGAGGAATATTAAAATTTCTTAAAATTTTTACAAACTTCTTAAAATCTTGTATAATTCCACGAAAAATTGTTAAATCCCTTAAAATACCTAAAAATCTCTTAAAATTTTTGAAAACCTCTTGAAATTCTTTAAAATTCCACAAAATCTTTTAAATATCATTAAAAATCTCTTGTATTCCCTTTAAATTCATATAAACCTCTTAAAATTCCTTAAAATTATTGAACATCTCTTGAAATTATTAGAAACCCAGAGAATCTCAAAGAATGCCTGGAAATTCCTTATAATCCTTCAAAATCCTTGGAAAGCTTTCAAAATTTGTTAAATAAACTATAAAAGCTATACATAAATGTCAATTTCTATTTTCCCTGACAAATAAAGTTCAGGTTGACCCTTTTTCTAGAAAACGACACAATATTCCGAATAGTAATAAGAAATATCCTCCGAAAACGTTTAGCAATTCCACGAAATTACTCTCGAACATATCATTCGTTAAATATTGTCCTAAGCACAACGTAGCAAAAAACTCTAAGTTCCGACCACAAGAGTCGTTAACTGACTTTTATTGCTTCGCTCGACGGTATGCGGTGTCGATTGTCTTACCCGCATAGACCGCACGAGTTTTTTTATTTGAAGTATGGTATGGCCTTTAGTGTCCGATCGAGCGATGCCCTCCTGGAATTCACAAAGCGATCGATCCATCGATCCGGCAAGATTCTTTAAGTTCACGAGGAATAACTAACTCAACGCAGTTTCAACCCGATGCTCTTCCGAGGTTGTAACCGGCGACATTGAGATCCTCGGGGTCAGGAATTTGAGACCCACAAGAACGTCAGTTTTTGAGGATTCTTTCCCAGATCACGCTTCAATTCTCTTTTAACTTCGAAGAAGGTCTTCTTTTTTCAGAAAACTTCCTGATCTTCCGCAACCCGAAATCTTCACGAATCAGATCTCTTACCTAGATTAATTTATGTATCGGATTTCGATCGATTCTGCTTCAGAAGATTTCTGTATTTTGGATATTATAGATTTACATATTTGATGGATTATATATATATTGTATATATGTATAATATTGTATAATGTATATATACACTGTACTGTATAAATATGTATAAAAATATAAATATGTATATATACTCTACTGTATAAATTGAAGAATTTGAAAATAATACTCCTAAGCCTTCTTCAAAAATATTTACATTAGAGATGCAACATCGATGTTAAGATTCGATGTTCGATATCGAAAATTTCATGAAACTTTCAAAGTTTCCTTTGGAAATTTCAAACCAGAGGACACTTTCATGTTCATGAAATTTTACAACTCTACAGTCAAAGATTAAGTTTACTAGCAATTTATTGTTGTAGTTGCTATAATAGTGAAATGACTTGCGAGTATATTTTTAGCAATATATGGTTTACATATTTATTACCGGATTGTGTAATTTCACTTTTCAGTTGAAAAATAAATGTAAGTTATAAAAAATGTACGTATATACATTTTTTATCATAATTGTCTTATAATAATATTTAAACTATGAAAATTAGGAAAAACATCGATGTTCTTCCGATGTATCGATGTTTTTGATCCGATGTATCGTCAGCATCGATACATCGAAATTCCATTTCCAATGTTGCATCTCTAATTTATATATTTGAAATGCAATGGCATTCTTTGAAGTTTCAAGGTATAATGCCACACCTCAGATTAAAAAACTGGAGATGGGGTACTTTTTCCTAAACGTTGAATGTGTGCACTCGAATTTCGTACTCTCGTTTCTGCTCGCGGTATGTCCCAGACTAATAGTGTGTTTGAGAAAGGTATAATTGATGCAGAGAAGGATCGCATTGCCCTTAGAGTTTGGAACTGGGTGGAGAAAATATAGGTTGTCTTCTGGTGGGTCGACCATAGCAAGCATGGTCGCCCGCGGTGCAACACGTAGATGATATATTCTTCGCAACTGCAGCTGCAGCTGCTCTCGGCACCAAGGGAAGTTTCGCGGCTGTTTGAGAGGTCCGACTGAATCTCAAAACCGATTTGTTAAAGACAAAGAGTGGACAACGCTGGTGTTCTGTGTACCGATAAATTAGAGTATCTTTACGTCAACGAATTTGTTGCGAAAAGATGTTGTCATTTAATATCCTCACTTTTTTCCCCTTCACTTTATGCCAAACATGTCTATTTAATTGAACTCTGGTTCCAAGATTCATTTTATTATTTCATTTTTTAAGTTATTTCTATTTGAAAAGGATACATATGAGATAACTTCAACTTTTGTGTCTGTTCTCATTGTGCCTTATTATTTTGAAATTAGAGATGGAAGAAAAAGAAGAAGAGTTTGAAGAAAAACAGTTGCGAGAGGGAATATTCTGGAAGATTAAGCAGGCCTCTGGGAGCACTTTGGAGTGTAATTTAGAGCCATCAATATATATAAATTATACTCATACTATTGAGCATAATTCATGCCTCAATTCAACCTTCAGGCACTTTTGACCTAGTCTGGAGGAACCGCCTTCAAAATTTTCGACTCGATCATGACCTATTCTTCAGGACAAAGAAGCAGCGAAGGCACAATTTATCAAATAAAATCATAATCACTGTATAAATAAATATTTAAAGAGTGCCGAGTCATGTAGAGATAAATCATGCAGAAACAAAAGGAAACGTTGATTTTAACTAGTTTCATAAGAAAGAGAAAAACCCTGTCTGATAATTATGATCTTTCGATAAAGAAGAGAAATCGACACGTCCGCGCACTGTCTTTACTCCATCTAATTGGCTTTTCCGTTGAAGTGTAATTCAAGCTACAACTGCAAAATTTTCATCTCGCAATCTTCTAATTGATATAACTCATAATTGAATGCATTACAACTGGTAAATGCTAATTGATGTTCGAGGAACTCTATTTCATTCATTAGTCAGGAAGAGAAAGCAACAATAGATACGTTAATTTTGTTTCGCAAAAAGTAAATAAGTAAAAGAAGTAAAGAAGTAAAACTGAGAAAACTACTTCCTTGAATTTACATTCGTAATGTCGAATCATACGATTGCTTGCAGAGGGCGTATACATTTCTAATAATGAAGGAGGCTTGCTGAAGTGAGTGAGTAAGATAGAAATAAGCTGAATGTATCAGAAAAGGCATCTATGGAAAGAGACAACTCTCCTCTCTCAAGAGAGGAGATTCAAGATGGAAATAACAAGTTTAGGTCGATCGTGGGGCCTTCGATCTTGAAGATCGGGGATCGAGGATCGAGATCAAGAGGATGGAGGAACGCGTGCTAAGGAGACCGGTTAGCCTAGCGCTCGTTGCGTGCTCAAGTCGCATTACAGTCTGAATATTTCATTCATAAAATGCTGCTCGTATTCCACGAACGATATAGCATACCTCGAGTACACGCGCACACTCTCCGTACATACCTTTGCCGGTCGCAATTACGTCCCACCGCCATACGACCTCGAAGCTGTGAATGAATCGTTTTTCCGTTACAGTCAAGATCCTACTTCTGTCAAAATTAACCATACTCCCTGTTTTATTCAAATTTCATCGAATCTTCCACGAATTATTAAAAATAGAAAAAAAATAAAATAAAGTCGTTGTACAGGTACAGATTCCCGTACAGGTTGCCTTGTAAGTTCCTGTGCAGGAAATTGCAGAAGGAACCTGTACAGGATCTTGTAGAAAAAGTCCCTTTACAGGATTCTGTGTGGTTCTGAAACCCGATCTGAAAATCGATTAATAACAGAAAAATGTCGAGATTAAATATTACTATCATATATATTGATGCAGAATAATATTAAGAGAAAGATAGTTCGTATAGGTAGAATATTATTTGTCAGTCTTCAAGATTAGAACCTGTTTCGTTTGCGACTTATGTACCCATAATTGCGTATCTTCACATTGAGAAAATATTTCCATCTCTGATGAATGAAGACTTACGTGTATTACTTACTCTCTCATTCATGTTTATTCACCACGCTAATGGAACAAGTGGAGTACCCAAATATAAACAAAAAGTCTTTAGCGTCTCGCGGAGAATCTTTATATATGTATAGAGAATGTATAGTGTATGTGTTTATCGATCGTTGAAGAGGGCAGCATCTACAAGAACTGCTATTCTTTCTTCTCCAATTTGATGATATTTGATAATATTTTCGATTCACTTGTAATATACGTATACAATATATTCCATATTAAATATTGATTAATTTTTTTTTCAGAACTTTCGAGAGAATCGAATTGACGGAGCGGCGCTTCCGTTATTGTCAGAGGAGCACTTAACGGGTCCAATGGGAATGAAGTTGGGACCTGCACTGAAGTTGAGGGCATTGTTGGCCAGAAAGTTAGGAGCGTGTACAGTCTGTCTGCACTGTGCTCACTGCCACCAGACGCCACTTCCGGCGCTTAGCGTTGCAGCAGCAGCCGCAACAGCGACGCAAACGCCCGGAAGACGGCCCAGCAGTACCGGAAACTGACAAACAATGGCGGAGACTCCAAGCGGGCCCGAACCAACAGACCCAAACCGAGCTCTCAGGATAGAGCGACGCGTTCCTCGACCGGTTCGAAAACCGGATGTCGTCTTCAAGAAGCCGATAAAGCAGTGACCTTCGCCTTATCCTGTGATTGTGTCATCTCGACCAGTAAGTTATTAATTTTTACTCGGAAGAGGAGACTCCGCCTGATCATAACTATCAGTACCTAAATCCTGACTCGTAATTTTTTCTGTGACATTTGCAGAACTTTGATTCTTTGTAAACTACCGTTCAAAATTGTGAGAAAGGCCAGCGCAATTTAGGCTATCGACGATTTTTCATTGTTCAACTTCAACTTACTTTGAACGCGAGGGAAGCGATCTAAATTGTTTAGGAATTTTTAAAAATTAAGAGCAGAATCTTGGCTTTAAAATGACGAAAAAATTTTTTTTTTGACTCCTGCCTTCATTTTCGAACATATTTAGATTTTATTGGTTACTTCCCACCAATTTAAGTAGAGCTGTAGTTTAAGAATGAGCGGTAGTCTAATATGGTACTTAAGAATGGGTCCATTAGACCAAGTTTTGGATATATACCGCGTGACGAACGTACGAATTATTTACATGACATAGATTAAACTTTTAATTTTTGAATTCTATGATTTTTGTATTTAGTCCACTTTTTAGCGTAGTTTGTCTTGAAATAGTTATTTTAATTAGTGTTTTTGAACTCTTTTTTAGCACTTTTAATGTTTTTGTTTGTTTTAAACTCATTTGATCTCCAACAAATAAGAAAACTATTTTTAAAAACTATACATTTAACACATTTATATACATTTAACACATGTCGAACAAATTCTTCAGGTTTAAGAATAATTGAAAACTCAAATTTGAGTCCAAAATAACACATTTTTTAAAGTAATTTGTATATCATTTGATATATTATACATCACTTCTGAATACTCAGAGCATATGAAACGATTCTATCATCTTTCACGTAAAAAAAATACTCACGTACGTCACGCGGAAATCACGTAGAATAATTGATCATTACTCTTGGTTACCTGAAATTAAATTCCTGTCCGTTGACAGGAATCAAAAGTTAAGAATGTATGCGAGAAAAAAAAGCGTCTGAATGTTCGCGTGTATGAGAGAGAATGCGAAAACGTATCTAAATTAGAAAGACCCATGTGCAATAAACAATAACGCGATTGTGACTCGAATACTGTTTTAACTACTTGTAGTACATAATATAACATACGTATTTGCTCAAGTCGTTGTTTCTTTTACATATTTTAACGAAGTTTTTATATGGATGACTATAACTATAACTAAATTATATTTTTGCTAACCGGATCTACACGCAAAATTATAAAAATAAAATAAAATATATGATGAGAATGTAAAAAATAAAAAAACTGGACAATAACAATCGGAGAGAACGAAATGAATCAACAGGAAGAAATTACAGCGCATCGTTTTTTCGACGAGTTGTTTCTTGCCCGTTGATATATACATATTTTTGTATAGGATTGTACACTTTATTATTTCTATCTGTAATGATTTATTTATTTAGAATTTTAAGCGTTGCCTTATTGTATTCGTAACGAACTAAGACGTAATAGGCGATAGAACGAGAATAATGTTATTTGTACTGAGAAATATGAAAAGAGTGCGTTAGAGAGAGAGATAGAGTGACAAATATCAGTTCGTAAGACGAGCAGTATTTTTAGATTTACATTAGCCTGAATTTACTGCGAAATATAACTATAAATACACGTATACGCACAAAAAACACAAATAAAATCGAGCAAGTGTTCCTTAAAAAACTGGTAACAATTCTAAAAATTTACGAATAAACGTTGTATCTTGAAATATTATAGAGAAACTACTGAGAATATCAGTCTAAATTTTATAAAATTGTATATGAATTATAAATTCATTTTAAATATCGTTTTGAATTTTGTTTTTTTTTTAAATATTTATGCGACAATCACCTGTGCAATTATGAAAAGGTCCAGTGAGATTCAGGGAACGTGTGCGAAAAACTAAACGCTAGCGGCTTTTACTTAAACTGTACCACTGTACATACTGCTTAGGCATTTATTTATATCGTGCTTCTAAGAGAAGAGATTGTAGTATTTTATTTCGCATCTTAGGCGAGAGATCATACGTGTACCGTCGCGTTCTTTGAAGCCATGGTCTTGCGCTTTCGTTTGAAAAAAAAACTGTGAGAAAAAAACTTTGTAGAAAAGAAATAAGAAAAAGAGAACGCACGTGAGAATGAAGAAAAAGAGCGTTACGGCTATTTTGTGATACTTCAGTTTCCACCATTTCCCTTTACACTTTTCCCTCCATTCATATCTTCCTTGATCCTTTCTTTTCTGTACTTCACTTCCCCTTGCGTTTTCTATCACAATGTCTTTTTTTAAACCGACTCCACTTCGCAAATCTGTCGTGTATTATTTTATGATTAACGGTCATATTATGTATAGTAGAAATTAACGGTGATAAGAAAAAAAACAGTACATTGTTTCTGTTAAAATAAATTTGTTGAAAAATATACTTGTTGTTGTCTTGTTTACTTATGCCATTTAGATAAGAAATAAAATACGCTTTGTCAGTTATATAATTTAATACTCAATATTACAATTATTAACCTACAGATAAATAACTTTTATAAAAAGTTGTTTGCAATTTTTCATAACAGAGAGAAGTATTGAATCCTATCCTTGGGCATTACTCTTTAATCTGAAAAACAAAGCCTCTCATTAATATACCTATTTAAAAGAAATACCTTCTAACAATTATTATATAAAGTATTTACGTACATTTCTTTGAATTGCGAGGACAGCATCGTCTTCATCATGTTTAATTTCGATATTAGCATCCCCACTTTGGTCGACAATCACCTTCTTTCCACTGCAACGCCCATTAACCAATTCTCCGGAAATTACATCACAATAAGTTCCAGGTGGAAGGCAAACATGAAGTTTTTTGTTCATATCTCCATTTTCTAAATTAATAGCTATAAATCCAGCGCTACCACGACAGAAACCAATTTGATAGTTTCCGTTGTCCCACCAAGATTCAATCTTTGTACCATTGACTGCATTCCGGAACTTCACCATGTTGTAAATTTGACGCCAACGATGTTCACAAACCCATCCATTGCTACAAGTTTTGTCTGCATTAATTCCAGGAGATATGGTATTACCATTATTATCAGCTGGTGGTCCAACATCAAAGTTAGTGAAGGCGAAGGAACTCATGACTTGAGGAATACCATAAGTGTGAGCCAACATGAACGCGATTGCCGTCTACAATTTTTATATCGATATTAATTCAACAATTCAACAACACTTGGGAAACATTAATAAATACCTTGTACAATTTTGAATCCTTGTAAGTTAGAACTTGACCATTATTACGTTGGGTGTCGTGATTATCAATGAAAACTAAAGCATGTTCTGATGGTAACATATTCCATTTTTCCCCAAAATTGACGAACCATTTCAAAGGATTTCTGCCTTTCATAGCATTGGATAATTCGTTTCCGAATCTAAATTCCGTTACTACAGCCATACCATCATATTCCTTTGTAGACACTGCGGCTGAATCTCCAATCACTTCTTGATAAACAAATGGACGTGCTCCTTGAGGAAAACCATGTTCAGTATTTAGATTGTGGAGTTTCGAGTAGATTTCTTTGAGATCACCTGGCCACATGTGTTTCGCAGCATCAATACTGTTTAAGAGAATAATTCATTGTTTTAATATCATTATTTTATTTTAAGGAAAATTAAGGGCAAAATTGTACCAACCGGAATCCAGCTACACCAGCATCAATTGCAGCATTCATAAAATCTACCATCTTGGTCCTAACGTGTTCCTGCGACTGGTCAAGATCGTGTAGTCCTAGGAGCTCACAATTTCTAATATTCTTTGGGTCATTGTAATTATTAACTGTACATTTAGGATTGAAATTTTCAGGACCATATGGTACAGCTGGAAATTTAAGACCCTTGGTGTCTGCCCTGGAACCTCCGGTTCCAAGATCTGTAGGTTGATCTGCACTCATGTGATTCAAAATTGCATCAACATAAATTCTAACACCAGCTTTATTGCATCTACGAAGCATATCTTTGAATGCATTTTCATCACCAGATCGCGTTGCCCAGATATACGATATCGGCTGATAACGTTCCCACCATGGTCTATTTGCGACAATTACGTTCTCTTGAATTGGAGAAACCTGGAAGTCAAACAAAAACATTTCGTGTAAACAGTCTTATCAATACGAATTCACGATTGCAATTAAAAAGGTAAATTTTTACTTATAAATAAAAGAAGAATAAAAGAAATTAGTACGAATCTGATCTTTGCTTTTACAGAATTTTCGATAATAGTTTTGTTCTTTTTTCTAATTGCAAATTCTAATCGAGGGGTTGAAAACTCAACTGGCGGTTGTAAACCTTCTTCTGACTTGAAGATATTTGAAGATATTGCAATGACTTTAGAAGATTTCACTTATTTCAGGAATCTGAAATAATTTGAATTCATATACCTAATTTGAAGTCAAATTAGGTACTTCAGGTAGTTCAGATACTTCAGGATTATTGAAGACAATTCAAATGAATTCACTGACTTCAGAATATTTTACTGAATTAAAGTCACTTGTTTCATTAAAATTCACTTGAAGTGATTTTAAAATATTTTTATTGATTTTAGGTGATTTTAAGGGACTTTGTGTGATTTTAAAGAATTTAAAGGGATTTGAAGTGATTTTTACGTTCTTTATAGAATTTTAAAAAACTTTAAGGGCATTGGACCCAAGTGTTAAGCTCAAAATTTCATTCTCCATTTTACTCAATGAAAATTATAGATAAATATTTTTTCGCTCTGTAGCGCTAATCTTTTTTCAAATATAAGACTGCATACAGAGCAAAAAAATATTTAATTTCGATACTTTTTGCATTAAACGAAGAATTCAAAATCTGACTTCAAAATTCAATATTTTCATTTTACTGAAAAAATATTTGAATTAGATATTTTCTCGCTCTGTACGCATAATTCTAGTTAAAAATTAATTAATTCTACAGAGGGAAAAAATTACAAATTGAATATTTGTTGCGTAAAATAAAGAAATCGAATTTTTAGATTAGAGCTTGACTCGAACACCCTTAAATAATTTTAAGTAATTTTAAAGAATTCATGAATTTCAAAGCATTTAAAATTATTATAAATGATTTTGCAGATTTTCAAAGTATTTAAAAGCATTTTAAATAATTTTAAGTCATTATAAATAATTTTAAGACCTTCAAGTGTCTTCAGGTTCAGATATTTCAGAATTCAATGACTTCAAGAGATTTCAAGTGATTTCAGGAGAATTCAAGTATTCAATTCAAGACTTCAGATATTTCAGGGGATTTTAGATATTTCTGGAGAATTCAGTAAATTCCTGATCAAGTGTATACCTGATTTCAAGAGTCGTCTACCCCTCGTAAATACTTAAATTCGTCAAACTAATTACTAAATTTAAGAAATAGAGTCAAGAAATTGTCCGCGAATAAATTTTGTTAGTCAATTTCTCGAATTAAACAATTAAAAAACATTAAATTTTTTTTGAAATATATGAAATTTACCTGTACTCCACCAAAACCCATTGGTCCTAGGAACCTTTCACATTCATCGGCAATATCTGCCCATTTCCACTCGAAGAGATGAACCATGGTGTCATGTCCTTCTGCATAATGAGGATTATGATTTTGTGCTGCCACCAACTTCGAAAATACCAATATTGTTGCTACCCACAACATTTTTAGCCAAGTGTGAAATATTTTGAATTCACGCAATATATAATGCAATTTTATCACAATTTGCATCTGTTTTTCCTTATTTGATCTTTCTTAAAGAAAATAAGATATTGTATCACGAATTACGTCATTACTAATCGTTTAATTAATCTAATATTCTTTGTATGAGGTCATTGTGAGGTGTGTTAATAATTCTTTCAGCATATCTTAAAATAATGTATTTAGTTGTGTTAATTATCTTTATGCTGCTATTATTATTGTTAATTGCTCTTATCTTATTGGATCTAATGAGACAAAGTAATCGTTTGGAAAATCGATACTATTAAAATTGTCGTCAAAGACGTATTGACACCTAATTTTCTACAAATGTAGGCAACATATACCTGTGTAATTGATATCTGTAGTTCACTGTAATAATAAGATAAAAAAATACAGAAGTTGATAACAAAGTGCTTGAAAACAGAAAAACAAGAGCTATAAACGATTTTTTTATATGAGAATTTTAAAATATATTTAAGAATTATCTACTACGTCACTTCTAAATAATGACTGCAAACATTAAGTGGCGGGTACATGAAATCTAAATAATTTGTGAGAAACTTGAATATTTATTGACAAAAACTTCTTAGCTTAAGTCGATGGCATTTACACAATGATTTTAAGGACAATTAGCTCTTTTAATTTACGCATACAACGTCATGACTTTGCAACATGATTTTTTATTATTCATATATGAATATATATTTATTATTTATTGTATACACATCTCTTTTATTTTCAACTTTCAATATATCCATTCCCACTTTCATTTTAATTTCAATAAAATTTTTCATGAAAAAAAAATAGATAAGCAATAAATAAAAACACATTTTAATTCATAGTACCACAAGAATTCGAACATTTGGATACTTTACTGCACAATTTTAATTTTTATCTTTTAGAATTTACAATTTTTTAAAAATAATTGGAGACTTTGATCTAAAGAACTTTGTACTTTATACATTTATTAGTTTCTAGATATGTTTACCTATTTAAGAATTAAAATTAGTAAAAAAGTAAACCTAAAATTACTTAGAATACAATAGAAGTACATAATCTTTAAAAATTTTCTTAATAATATCATTTGGAATGATAATATTAATATTAATAATATCGAACATTAAAATATTTTCAATACTGTTCATTTTGAGATAAAAACTAAATCTTTAAACGAATTACAGGACAGTTACATCATTCAAATAGCATTTTTTAAATTTAATATATTCATTTGCAAAGTCGACGTTCAACTTTTATCGCGAGTAACAATCACCATAATTACAAATATTCCGAACACGAACAGGAATCCAAATGGAGGCCCAGTCTTTGGAAATCTCGAAAAATTTTTTTCCCTAACTGTTTTTTGTTTATACTTGGCCACCGCATTTTTATACCGAAACACATTCTGACACGGTTCGATTTCATAAAGATAGTAATCTATGTTATAATATACCTTATTAACGGTTTACTTTAAAATTGTACTACTGCACGTTAATGTTTTTTTTTTCTCGAAAACAGTCTCGACGAAAAGAGTGTTTAACGAGGAGGCAGTTCACTCCTCGAAATCCCAGATACAATGATTGCCTATTGTTTATTGTTTACAACCCCTTATTGTTTACAACAGGGGCTAATTATCTGCGTCCCACGATCCAGCCAACAGACATTATAATATATAAATGTATGTATAATTTATCGAAGTACTGTAATTGAAAGAATTATTTTACAATATAAATAATTAGTATAGGAGACAAAGAAGAGAGTTTCCAAGTTCGTATCTTTTAAAAATAAATATTAGATATTAGGTAGTAAGCATTTTATCAGCCTCAATATTTTTAACGAATGGATAATATGCAAATTTCGTTGCTATCACCAAAAACTTGTAATGTCCGGACAAAAGTCAAGAAAGTCGAAAGCTCAGTTCTGCGCTCCCTGAAACTTAATACTGTTGATTTTTGAAAGTGATATTTGTGGGAACAATAATTGTACAGAGAAATGAAGCGAATTGATTACATAAAAACATTATTTTACATATAATTGAAAATATAATATAATGATTTAGATATTAAAATAAACTGATAAAGTGATTAATGCATTAATACATGTAACACGATTAATGTATGTACCACTAATGCACGATTAATATTCTCTACACTCATGATCAATTTCCGATATAATTGTCTATTAGACTATATGATAAAATTATGAAATAATTCAGTCATTAGATCGATATTTACTGGCAGATAACAAGCCTCTTTTTTTACGCGGAAACCAATATGCCTTAAAGGCTCTGGCATAGTATCAAATATATAACTTGAATATTCACGGTGAATCTGATATCGTTAATTCTCGATGGATATGTTGTAGTAATTTTAGAACTTTCAGCAACAATAACATCACTCTGAAGACAACGATTTATGTCTTTTGATACATGCACTTATATCCAAACATCCAAACATCCAAACTCAGATTTTTATTAAGGGATTTACAAAATGAATCTACAAAATTCTAAACAAGTTTTGTGGATGTCTAAAAAAGGGAGAAATTGGTTGACTTTCCAGCTTTTCAAGAATGTGAATGACAAAACTCCTTAAATTAACAATTAATAATTTTTAACTTATTAATCTTTCTTTAACTTATTTATCTCTCATTAACAACCGACACAAATCTTGAATATCAGCGACTTATTCATAATAACATATTATGCATTATCTATCGATTACTAATAGCAGCTAATAAAATGAGTTAATCTCTACTGATTACCGGTTTAAAAAATGAAAAACAGATTTTGTTTAAAAATGATGAAATAATGTGAAATGACAAAATAACAAATGGATTTTAAAAACTAGTCCCTCAGAGTGCTGAACATTAAAAAAATTGTACTTCCAACTCTTGTTCTTGTACTCTAATCAAAATAATTTAAATTAATCTTATCTTCACAAACTATGTTTAGTATATAGGTTTCGATAAATGATTATTTGCCTGAAAATAGTATTTTAATCTAACCACCACGCGACTTTAGAGGTGTGTTAAGTTAATAATAATCGATTTATCCAATCAATCTCTGAATCAGAGACAAGGTCCTATCTCAAAAATAAAAAAAAATGTACTTTAAACCCAAGAATTCGTAAGTATTCAATAATAATATTTTACCTTCTGTTGTATTAACACCGGAAAAACATGTGGCTGTAACAGGAAAGTTATTTCTTATATAACTGAATTTATAGCTGGAAACGAACGAGGGAATATAAAAATATCTTTATATTTAACTGTTCTGGTGATATCATATCGTCAACAAACATATTACATATATACAGCTGGCACAGAAATGTTGCAAAAAACTTATAAACATAAATACGGAAAATATAATAGGTATATAAATTGTTTAAATTAGGGTTAATCTTCATTATTTCCTCGTTCGTCAGCTATTAATTTTTTTCCGTGTACGTTTCACTTTAAAATTTCTCTTCTCACAAAATAATGAAATTATTTATCGTAACGTAAACAAACTGTTAAAAAATATATCAAAATGAGCAATAAATTGATCGAACTTAGAATTTGTGCGTTTTATAAAGCCAAACTAAATCTGTTCGACCTTCTCTTCTTAAGACTAAACGAATATAAAGCCCGTCCACATCATCGACCACTTCCGGTTGCGTTTCCTCTTTTACCACTTCTCCTTCCTGCGGTTTTCCCTCTTCATCTTCCTTTTCCATCTCCGTCATTTCTTTCTCCATCTTTGTTTCCTCACCCATTTCCTTTCCCATTTCCTCCTCTTGTTTCTCCTTCATTGGCCTTTCATCTTGCAGTTTAAATTTTTCTTCTTTGATTTGCTCGACATCTACAACTAACACCTCGACTTTCTGCTGCCTGCGCATTTTAGCAAACTCCACAACTTCCGTTTCAGAAGGAGTTATCACCTCCTGATTTTCAGAGTCCTGTATGGCATGACCTTGAGATTCAGCCGTGTCGGCCGCACGTTCGGCGGCCGGGGCCTTCGGTTAGTTGCTACCAGAATTCGGTTTCTGATCGGAGCCAGCATCACTTCCGCTCGAGCTCAAGGTCGTATTGCTACCATACGGATCCAAGGATGATTGTACCGACATACTTCGTCCTTGCCTTCTCACTCTGTTGGGGGAGAGCTTTCCGGGGTCGACACTGGTCGGGTCTGCCTGCAACAATCGGGTGGTCAGGTCATTCCGCCAAAAATGTGTAATTGCAACATTTTAATCATTGCACAGTTTTATAAGATATAACTGATTACAGAATTTCTTATCACATTCAGTAATGCATTCAAAACGATTCGAAAGACATTCCAAATTTTCTTGGAACATG
>CAJFCP010000124.1:667153-748084 GCA_904066005.1 Synergus itoensis | reverse complement strand
GGGAAACAGTGAAATTTCACTGATTTTTCACTGATTCAAGTTTAGAGGGAAACAATACAAAATCACTGAATATACACATTTACAATGGTACCTACTATTTTATTATTAAAAATGATAAAACTGTCGGAAATAATTTTGCAATGAAGAAAAGGCTATGGAGGAATGATGATTGGTCAGAAAAGGGAAAATTTTTTGAGAATATAACGGGAGTAGACAGTTAAATATGGATTACGAACGTTTGCCACGAGGTGCGATGAGATACGTGGTAGAAAATGAGAATCCAGTATCGATACACTGTTGGAAAAGAGAGACAGACAAGTATAAAGCAAGCAGCAGAATAGACAAAAATAATGAACAGAAAGTAGAAAAATTAGGTGATGTAGATAATTAATTCATCTATTAATTATCAGCGTAAGAATTAAACTTTTGATAGATGAAATAAATGACAGAAAAACATATGAATAATGGATAAAGTTCATAATCCGCCTTCATTAAAAGTATATGAATCCGAAATAAAAGTATCATTTTTTTAAAGAATAGCCTATCCCTATAATTGAAAAGTAAAATTTAAAAATGAAAGAAAAAACGCACCTGGTAAGCCAAAGCGTTCATGATAATACTGTAGGGTACTAGAGAAAGAGGATGAACTTCTCGCATTAAAACATTGGCCGGAATCTTATGAAACTGGATGTATTCAAGAAAATTTCCAATGACGTCCTTGAGAGGTGTGTTTTGATTACTGTCACAGTATTTTTTACTCCACATTAGAGCCGCCTGAAAAAAAAGATAAGAGAAATCAAGCAGTGCTAACAACAATAGAAATATAAGTAAAACAATTGTAACACAGTAATATCTAGTTACCTGAAATTTTGTAAATTCGTCTGCTCTTAATTCTTCTCTAGCTAAAATTAATCGCACCACATGTTGAGGTAATAATGTGAAGGATCCCAAGTTGAGAACCTCATTTCCATGCTCGTCAACAAATTCCAGAACCTAGAGAAGAAAATATAAAAGATTACTTTGTCAATAGAAATTGCGAAACGGAAATCTCTTTCCTACTTTCTTGAACGTGCGTTTGTCACTTATTAGTTATCAACTCGTGATAAGAAAGTGAATCATGTAATTGAGTAATATTTTCTTTTGTATTAGACCTAGGGCCAAACTTGGACATGTGGAGGCCATTTTTTGTATCGTGTAAATAATAATATCAATATTAAATATTAATAATATAATATTTATTTAATACTTATTTAATATTTATCTTAATGATTTACTATTGGTGGAAATGAGAATGTGCTCGTTTCGCTGGCAGACTTTTTTAAATTTAGATCCTGAAATGATCAAAATAATAATTATAAACATACTTAATTTTTAACGTTTGATTTATTATTAATCGAAAATATGTTCATAACATTAATAAACTAAAGCAATTTCTGGTTTGATACTCTGTGAATATTAATAGAAGAGCGAACTAATTAATAGTTTTCGATCCTCGAAATAAATAGTTAACTTTAGTGACCGAACGATAAAGATAATTTTCGGTCTATTTTTATTGGCCATTAATATGATGAAGACAAAACCAAATATTTACCTTTTGAACAAGTGATTTAGTACACTTGTACTGAATGTATCGTTCAGCTGATGCTAAAAGTGCACAAACAGTATCTACAGTAATACAGCATTGCACAAAACCAGCGCAGGCTCGTCTAAGTTCGTCTAATCCATAGTAATCAGCAGCATTCATCACTCCTGAAAAATATATGTATTTTTTATATTACTAATTTTCTTATCCATTATAAAAATTAATTTATTTGATTTATTGGATTATGCTCACCAAGCAATGTTCTAGGCTGAAGTGTAACACATCCAGTGTGGATATATTCAATTAGTTGACGGAAAACATCTGGCTCAAATTCCTCGATGATCAAAGTATGATGTTGATTCGATTGTGGCTGTGAACGAATATAAAATGTCAGGTTCAATCAATTAACATCATAATACGATATTATTCACGATGTTTATCGAGTGGTAGGTCATGAGGATAATTTTCAAGGACGACAACGACATTAAAATAAAACACCTTGTGTCTGTCCATCTTATGAAATTGTTATTAAATCCCAAATAATAAAGAGGTTTACTGAATTTATTTAAAAGCTCTCTAGCCAAAATATTCAAAGCACACAATACGGTAATTAATACAATTTAGGTACATAATTTTATACAATCGATTTCCACGTAAACAACTCATTTTAAAAACGCAAACTCCGGATATATATGAATAATTATAATTGTATTAAATTCAGTTGATATGATTTTAGTTATATTAATAATTAAAGCCTTGAAGCCTTGCTCTAATTAACAAAAATTATTCCCAATCGCCACAAATTGAATCGCAAAAAATACTTGAATAAGCGGAGCAATTATTATAATAAATCCAAGTGAAAAAGCACAGCGTAAGGCCTTTTGGGCAATTTGGGTGACCTAATATTCTAAAAAAGCGCAGATCCTGTGGAAGCCTAAAAATTGCAGTTGCTAAAATGTGCAAATATATTTCAATGCAGATTAAATATAATTCACTAAAGTTTGCAAATGTATTACAGAATTTCTAGTGAATAAAACTAATGGAAAGCAAATCTTGGATCACATGCCGAGGAGCGATAAGTAATAAAGAGCAAGTAGTAAAACCAGTGCATGGTCAGACACAAGCAGTTTGTCTTTGCAGATTAATTTATAGCTTTTGAAATTTGTGAATTTTTATTTGAATCTATGATTTATTTATAAATAATTGTAATAATTGTAATAATTGTAATATTTTCAGTATTAGCACGAAAATTAATTGAAAAGCTATGCGTTGTTTGTTGTATACATTCTAATTTCAGAACAATATAAAATTAACTAATATATTCACAGAAAAATTATGCAACATGAAACGCAGTGCAGTGCAGAAGCGGATTAAAAACACTCCTATATCCAATACACAGAAATCACATACATAGAAAATACCTCTTGAATGGGGGCCAGCTGCTGCGTGAAGCCTGACCGCTACACGACACATAACAAATACACACTTACTATTTCTATCAACGCAAAACCCTGATCGATATCATTGCGTATTATATATACATACAATTTTCTAAACAGTCCATCTTTTATTTAATCATAATTTTGATCGAAATTAATTATATTACTCTAAAAAAATAAAATTTCGGAGATTCTATGCTGAACTTTAGACAACCCTGTAGAAGGAGAAATGTAACGGATTTTTATTTATTTTTTTTTTTAATTGCCAGGAAAATCCGAATTATTTTATTTAAGTACACATTTTAGAAGGGAAAATTAAAGGTAATAAAAATAAATTATGCTTGCTCCTTTAAAAAATGAGAAACTGATATTTATAAATGTTTTATAAAGTTTAAATTGCCTCTGCTTGTAATAAAACAAGTTTTTTTTTATTATTTTTACACAGAGAAGGTTCAAAGTAAAACTTTATAGAAAATGTGGAATATATGAAGAGATATTTTTAAAATAGTGCTTATATATTTATTTTAAATATATTCAGGGTTGTAGTTAAGCTTGCAGATATTTTGAATAATTCATTACTTGCAAATTTTCTGCAAACTTAGTCATTATGTATATTGACGTGCAATTGTAAAATATGTAACAAAGCATAAACCATATATATATATTTACATAAAGTATTATATTTAAAATTATGGAATTTACTATATTATTTGTAGAGAATTTCATTTTAAGTTCTTTTATATTATTTTAACTAAAATCAAGTTAAAAAATGAATATTTTAAGAATGCTCCTTTTAAAATGAATAACTCAGAAGTATCACTTTTAATACCATTTTTATCGTCTCATTTTATCTTGAAATATGAGGAATTGTTTAAGACTTTTAAGTGGCAGAAGTTGACGAAAGTACGCGTTTAATTACCTGTTGCGCCGCATTCTGAAGATTTAATAGTGGCTCCGAGCTTCTCTTGAGAAAAAGCCTAAGTTTATTTTCTCGCGCCGGTGGATCTTTTTTTCGCTGAGGACTCGGTGCCTGATACAGCATTTTGTGAAATACTCTATAAAATATATCAATGTCAAAAGAATTAAAAAGTTTTAATTTTTAATTTAAAAGTATTAATTTTGGAAGTAAATGGAAAAAGTGGAAATAAAATGGTACCAAAAAAATGTACCTGCTTCTTGCAGCCAGAACTGCCTTGACGGCACAAACTGGCTCTCTTGTGTCGCCGACGAGGAAGGTTACGTCGCAAAGTTCCGGCATACTTGCTAGGAACTTCATGTCGTCAGCGAGGCCACTTTTGTTTTCAAAAGTTGAGTAATCCGACTCATCGGTTACCCCCGACCCCGAAGCCTCCGGCATCGAGCCTGCACTTTCCTAAAAAAGTCAACAAAAATTATTCATTTTTCGTTTTCTGTCTCCTTAAGGGTGTTGGAACCAAGTTCCAATCTAAAAATTCGATTTCTTCATTTTACTCAACAAATATTAAATTTTGAATTTTTTCCCTCTGTAGAATTAATCATTTTTTAACTAGAATTATGCGCACAGAGCGATAAAATATCTAGTTCAAATATTTTTTAAGTAAAATGAAAATATTGAATTTTGAAGTTAGATTTTGAATTCTTTGTTTTATGCAAAAAGTATCGAAACTAAATATTTTTTCGGTCTGTATGCAGTCTTATATTTGAAAAAAGATTAGTGCTACAGAGCGAAAAAATATTTATCTATAATTGTCATTAAGTAAAATGGAGAATAGAATTTTGAGCTTAACACTTGGGTTCAACGCCCTTAAATAAGTTTTTCAGATGAAAGAAATTGAACGAAATTTTCTAATCTAATAATAATAATAATAATAATAATAATTTCATAATTTTTTAATTATGAAGCTCAATATAAAATTTAAGACGCTGATAGTTTCATGTAATTAAAATGCGATAACTAGAGGCACCACACCCTTTAAAGGGTCCCAAGAACTCTATTTAATTAAACAATTTATAGAAATAATGACTGGATGAGAACCCATCATAAGTGACTAAAAAATACATGAAAGCCATAAAAATGTTAATTTAAGAAACAAACGAGTTCTTCTGACAATCAGTTGTCCGGAAACGAATGAAAGGCATGAAAACCGCAGAATGAAACAGGAAACAGTAGTGAGTAGTCAATTACCTGTTGCTCAGATCCCGGAGCCCCCTCGCTCGTCGGGCTGCTTTTGCCCCGAAAAAACACTTTTACCTCACTTCCAGTCTACTTTTGATACACATAATAACTCCACTCTAAATTTTATCGGATAGCACGCTCTTGTCTTACATCGGAAGAACCAATTTAACAGCCACTTTAGATAAAATCAAAACTTTTTATTTGATTTTTTCTATAAAAATAGCTTCTCTGACAAAAATTTGTCTATGTAAATAACTTTAAAAGGGCTATATGTATTTTTGTGCGAATTTCGAGGTATATTATGAAACTTTAATTTTCACAGGCTTGCAGTCATTGAAGAGCTCACGGAAGTCGAATTGTGATTGAAATTTTTTGATGAATATTTTGAGTATCACTGCACATGTAAAAACTTGAGTTTTAAAAAAAAAAAACTTTTTGCCGTTCAATGAGCTCAAAGACTGTTCTTTAAACAGGTCAGTCTATGAATGGGAAACATTCATCTGTGCTACGAAAGGGTGCTTTCAGTCAGCGCACTTGGGTTCGATAGAGCTTCCACTCCCCTCATAAAAGCTCTGTTCAGCGCTTGCGTTAGGCTACACCCGTTCTTGTGCGCTTGTCTAAAGCCCGGGGTACTTTAATCGAAACTTTTTCAAGGCAACCAATCGGGAGAAATCTGTAGTTTGCTAATTATGTAAGATTTCAGGGGTATATTAGATTTTTCAAGGCTTAGGCTTACACCCTTGCTTTAAATCAAATTTATTGTGTATTATTTAATATTAGCTACGCTAAAATCAATTTTCAAAATAATTTAAATATTGGAAGAAAATATAAGTAAATAATTTACTCTAATGGCATACAATTTTTCTTAATCATGATTAATTTCAACACCAATTGTCCACAGTGATCCATATATTGCTTTTCTTGGTTGATATCATTTTTTTGCCTGGCTGTTATCTTCTTTAAATTAAAAAACAAATAACGAAAGTGAGGACCTTGCTTGAGGGGGAAATTTGGGTCAAGCTCAAAATCTATCTCTCTAGGCCGAAGTCATTCATGTTTGTATACAAAACTTTCATCTCACTTCAGGGTCCTCCCTCTTCTCCCAATAATCAATATCTACACCAGGCGACCTTGCAACAAGTAGCACGAAGTCTCGTGATCTAGAATACCAAAAACATCAATGGTGCATGGAAACAAGTCGAAGGACACTCTCTTTTCCTTTCATAATTTCTATTGCCTCTGGCAGGAAAAAGTTTAAATACTTTCAAGAAATGCTCATTCATAAAACTTTTCTTCCTGCAAGAATTGTTCTTTGAGTGTGCATTTTTTTTAAACTACATATTTGCTTTTGTGTACACCTAAAAACACCTTGAGGATTCCAAAAAATTGTCTAATGTTCCTAATGAAAGCCAAATTCGTAAAATCTCATCTATTTTTTATTTTCAAAGACGGAAGATTTTTCACGATTTAAACCAATTTTTTTAAAAACTACGTCATGTGAAACCAACGACATCTGTCTGATGACTTTCTGTATTTTTTAGTCTACAGTTCTATTGAAAAGTGGAATCTCTTACAACACAGAGCGCTGAGGGTTGAAATTGAACGCCTGCGCGAGAATAACGAGCGACTTCATTCTCATTTTTACAGTAACGGCGCCTACCTATTTACTGCGGATAAAACAGTAAATTTTTCGATGTTTACCAGTTTCGAATAACATTAAGACAAATTTTTCAAATACAGATCGTGTTAGAATTACTAAATATCCAATTTAATCTGAAGTAATAACTTAAAATAATTGGTCACGTGACAGTTTGGTATATACAGGTCTTTAAGAGCTTTTGGAACAATAGTAGAAGTGCTTATTTTATTTAAAATAAAGAAAGTCCTAAATGGATGGAGGCGTACATCAGCGTTTTAAGTGATAGATAAGGAAACTATTGATGTTATTAAACATGAACGTATAACATAAAACAACATCGATTTATTTAACACAAATGCTTGCACGTTATCATAGAAGTTCGTAATAATGATGATAATGATAATCATATTCATATATACATAAAATAAGGCACATTTGATATTACATTAATCAAAACGCGACGCTAATCTCGTTGCGTTGTCATATGTCACTTTCTCTTACGATATGCTACATTTTTACCAAATGTAGAAAATGTCATGTATACATATTAGGTATAATATATGTTTAAGTTTACAAATTTTTCCATTTCCCTCCTTTTCCCTTTATGATACTGTGTTTACTTTTAAACAAGATGAATCTTGCAACAGGAATTCAATGTTATTCAATTAGCGACCAATTATTAATGGCAAATAAGATCCACATTCTATATGTACCATTTCTCACAATTTTATACTCTTCACAACTAGCGACATTGCATTAGTACTTGAAATCGATTGTATTATATTAATAACAACTAGGATCAGAACCACTAATAATAAATCGTACCTATCAGAACATTCACATTTTCTATCTTCTTTTACATTCACACTCTAAACTTTCTTCGACATATTTAGTAGGATATATTCACACGTTCTGCTTAATTTGAATAAAAGCTAGTTACACGCAGAACTTGAAAAACTGGCACATATTCGGAGATAGGTTGTAATAATTACAAGTACCCAATATCTTACAATTGAATACAAATTAAATAAATACAGGACTGTATATTAAAAATATAATTTAATGACTAATAATCAGCGAAGGATAATTTGAAATGTGAAAAGTGGTACTTCAGAAACGATTTATTAATTATCTTCGTAATGTAATATTCAAACTCTCTGCATGAAACAAACTTTCTCTATAGCGTTAAAATTAATTTTAAACGCTTCAAAAGCTTTCATTCACAATACATGAATTTCACCTTTCAACTAGTTTCGAAATGTCCCTTTATCTTTACTTCTCAAGTTTTGTGTCGGTATTCAGAATACTTAATTACTTAATCTTCTATGTTGAGCTATTTTCCACAATCGCTGCGAAAAGAATTTATTTTTAATTTAATCTCAAACAGTATTTATGTCAACAGAAACTTTATCAGTGTTACTTTCAATTTTATAATTTTGATTCTTTAATCATTATTCAAAGCCAATTATACACCCATATGTATGTTTCATATTAGTAACAAGATTAGGGAATAAGATATAGGATACAAATAATCGTGAAACTAATTACAAGTTAATTTTCATTCATTGAATATGTTTTCTCTTTTATGCTTCTAAGTCTATTGAAAAAATTCAAAGTCTAGAAATAAATGATAATGTATTTCTTGTCGATTTGTTAAAAATAAATAACTTTCATACCGATTTAAAATTCAAAATAATATGATTACAATACTAGGTATTTACGTTGCCGTTGCACAATTCCGATTATTAACTAGTTAATTTGATTTGGCAGTATTTATAACATAAACACACTTCTCCATAGAAAACTATGAAGTATTATGCCTAAGTGTTATTTTTAAATATGATCATCAGTATTTATATTTCTTCGATTTACAATTATTAGATTTTTTATCAATGTGTAAATTTTCACAAACCAACTCAATTTGATGTGAAATGCTGTAGTTGCAGGTTTGGTGTTGATTAAAATATTGTATTTTAAAAAATATCACACGTGAACTAATAAAAAAAAAGTAATGGAAAAACTTTCATTGCAAAACAGTTTGATATAGTAATTTGAAAACGTTTTTAAACTTTCAAAAAGACTTTCAAAAATCGTAGAAAAGTTTAAAAATGAGAAATGTTTAATTCAACTAAGAAATACGAACAATTGGATGGAGTTTTTCTTAATAAGTAGTGGAAGAAAAGAAAAAAAAGAAATTCAAAATACAAAAACAGCATTTTTATGTTTCAGGACTAAAAGATTTTTTTAAAATAGACTATTTTATTAATAAAATCATTAGTCTTCTTTATTTTTTTTTTGTAGGCTACTTTAAATTGATTAGCAACGTCTAAACGAACTGGCATAATTTATATTTATATTACATCAATGTACAAAGTCTGGCGTCGGAATGTTTCACATTCTTTCTTACCCCAATATTCTTTATAAACTAGAGTACAAACAGAAATCACGTCGTATTTACGACGCCTATACGCACAATGTCTTTAACAACTCGAGCAACGATGTTTCAATATTGTGGAATGTAAAATTTGAATATATAATATAACAAAATGAAAATTTGTAAATATAGACTCTGAAGAACTCTAGAATAAAATTTCAATTAAATTGTGTAACGGAAAATCTAAAATTAAGAATGCATCAAGGAATCCCTTGTTTAAAAAGTATGATCTACGTTTTTTCGAATGGCACTGGCTGCTTATCGATAAACAAACATTTTCAAATGGAAGTCAGTTTCTAAAATAAGTACAGATTTCTCAATGATGTCTGCGAAACAATATGTCGTAAATGATATAAAATTACCAAGATATGTATTATCGTTAACAATAAGTTCAAGAGCATCTCCCTCAGCTCGATGTCACAGTCAGTGTATTTTTATTTACAAAATTTGCTCTTCCCTGTGGAGGTCAGCTTTTATCCTTCAGACTCGCAGTTTCAAACGGTTAGTTGAAGGAATATAGTCTCTGCACTAGAAAAATCATTGCAGATATTGGTTTCTTGTAAACATAAATCACAAGGAAAATCGATGCGTTTATATTTAAAAGGATCTTCCCAATATCAACAAATCGTTCTATTCCATGTGGCAAAAGTATCGATATTCTATAGTTATCTCACTTATTATATCTAAGGAAGTAAAGTTCTTCGTCGGATTTCTCCGCAGTCACTAATCTCAGACTGTTCAGGACCACTACTAATGATCCATTGTTTAAAGTTCATCATTAAAAAATTGAGAAACTAAGCTTTATAGACGAGTTCTTAACTAGAAAACCTTTCTATAGACTAAAAAAATTCTCCTAATTTTTTTTCGTGCTACCAATTATGATTTACCCAATATGAACTATTTTCTTTTCTTGACGTCTATAAGCAAAGTTTCTACAATTTCGTTTGCCGAAATCTATCTCCCGAAGCGTGTTCTAGCGACGGAATAACGATGTCCGGAAATCCAAAATCCGGCAGGATCTGAACCTCTAAAAGGTCTTGATTCGTGGCGAGAAAAAATGCGGTATCACAACTTCGAAGGGTCATAATTTTCAAAGGACCACCTCTGCCTCAGTGAAGATGGAGAACATTCCTCCATCAAAAGTCGTTGTTTGCTTTCTGTAATCGCCAAACACTTGTCACTACTTCCGTGTCTGATTTGCTTCGTCTGAAAAAGAAAAAAATATTTACAAAAAAAAAACTTGATTTGCTACTGTTGATTTGCAAACAAGAAAGGATTGCAGACACAATTTAATTCGAGAGAAGTGTGTCCCTCATTTTAAAGCTTTGAACTTCCAATTACATAGTGTGAATTGGAATACATATGAGGTACAGAATTTCTATTGAAAACAAATCATCTCATGACTCTCATCCATCGAAAGCAGTGAATAATTAATTTATTTCAGGCGGCATAAAATTAATTGTAAGAATTACTTTTTTAAAAAATGTAATAGTACCTGTTGATTATAAACCCACTGCTGATTGCCCTTGCTGCCATGACAAGGGTACAGAATCACATCAGTTCCACTATAATCCAAACAGGACTCGTCTCTGCGTATTTCCCCAGTCTTACTCAGCATCCAGTACTACCACAAACAAATATTGAATAAATAACGTAAATTCAGATTAACAAAGGACTCAGTCAAATACGATGGTTCCAACGATAAGCACAAAAATCGAATATCAATTCAAAACGTGCGAATAATACCGGAGATAAAATTAGCAGTAATTTCGATCATTTCTATGCAACCATTAGTAGACTTGAACACTAGTCCACTCTGTGATTTGTGACAACAATCTGTTATCAGTGACAAATGAGACCGATCTCGAGAGAGCTTCACTCGTACACTATCTCGTTATTTTCCACAGACGATGATCATCGCGTGAATCATTCAATGGCACGTTTAAAACCGTGAAGCGTCAAAGCGTTTCCATTGGCGTTGATAATGAGCATCGAGGGTCAATAATTGCGTTCAGTGACCCTCGAAATTGCGTTGATACCACTGACCATTCTGGGTGTTTGTCCAATTTCAGCCAGTTTATGCCAACCCAGATGCCAGTTCAGTGCATGAACCCAGTGCAGCTACTTCGTGAATTCGCAGCAGAGTTACATCACATTACTCTCCAAAATCCCTTGCCTTTGATAATAGTTGCACTATGTAGACAACATCTATGTAGACATCTGATTGAAAATAATCTTGAAGTTTCGAAAATGAAGATTGGAACCTAAATTGAGATCCTAATTTTCATGTTCGACATTTCTTAGATTTATATTTTTTATTTTCCAGTTACTGGAAGTGAAAAACACTGCAAGTAATACATTGAGAGGCAAAAAGTGAAAAATTAATGAGATTTAATTAGCGCAATTCACTTTCACCTCGTTGAATTTGATCCTAGCTTAATTAATGAATGAAGTCAATGTGTACCGTTGGAACCATCTTATTGGCTAATTAACAACATGAACAAGAGGGTCAAAACACATCTAACGTGATGTGTAAATCTCCTTAGATGCATAATCAAACATAAGAAGATTAAGGATAATGAGAAGTTAACTGGGAATTCGTGCAAGCATGTTACAAGAGGATAAGCATACTCCACCATGTCTACCTTACATAATGCTTCTGATCGACTGTAATTACATTAACAAGGAGATTCAGTGAAACAGTTTCATGCAATCTCAAGTTAATAAGCGATAATAATTGCTTGATATTTCAATCCACCTTGAATTGGATCTTATCAACCTTAAGGACTTACATACACATTTAAAAATATACTAAGGTGTTAGTAAAATAATAACGAATAGTTAGTCGACAGAAAAATAAAATAGACATACAAATTAGTATAGTTAAAATAAGAGGGAGATGGTATGTTTCGTAAATTATCTGAATAAAATATTTTCAAATTAAGCTAGATGACGTTTCCCGACATTTCCTGATTTTAACCCTGACTAGTGATGCCAATTCCAACTGACAGTGTTGCAAATCTCAATTATCAGTGTTATCAATCTTAAAATGTTCGGTGTTTCCCTGTTTTTTAAAATTGAACAATTAACTTAATTTAATTTTGGTTTTATAAGAAGCACTTTAAAAACATAATTGCTAATTAAATTAATTTATCAATATTGAATTGATTTTACTCTCTAATTTGATGGTATATTTCTTCCTACGTTAAATTTGTGATATTCGCGAAACATACCGGTTCTCCTCTGTATTAAGAGGACTTTGAGACTTGAATGCAATAAAAATAAATATCGACCCTCCGGAGCTTCATCTTGTCTGATAAGAAAAAAGGGAGAAGCTCTCGATAGAGAGAAAAAAGCAGTAAAGCGTGACTTTAAATAGGCGTCATTTAGGGCATCGTCCAAAAGCGTAATTACCGTGAACTGCGGCTTAATTGCGAGAGTAAAATAGCTAAATTAAAGCGGTGTTTTATACGAGACGAGGCAAGACACGCTCGTACTAGCGTCGACTGATTGTGTTTTTGGTTGTAACCAGTTACCTTAATTACCGTTTACGCACACACATATATACTTTTACGCGACTCTATTGGCTAGAAAATTCTTCCTCGCGTGTGTTCGTTGCTTTAATGACAGACCGCCAGGAACACACGAACCATGAAGAAAAAAAAAACGAGTTCGCTTAATGGGGGGTACACCACATTCCCATTCTACTTTGTAACTAAAAGGGTGCTAGAAAGGATTAATTAAAAAAAAGAAAACCATTTTGTTTTATTGGAAACAAACGGCTCGTTTAGAGACTCCGCATGCGGAGCAATCGCGATTTCATTGCAACAAAAAAATTGTACGAGCTTGAACTTTTCTGTGGCAAATTCCGATAATTAAAACTCTATTAGTCTAAAATTTAACTCGTCAATTTTCAGTTGATGTCATTGTTTTGTCATTTATTAGTATGGAAACTGTCGTTGAGACCAATGGTTACAAAAATTCTTCCAAGTCTTGAAATTATTCTAGCTCAAAAGCTCAAAATTCCATTCTCCATTTTACTCAACGAAAATTATAGATACATATCTTTTTGCTCTGTAACGCTAATCTTTTTTCAAATATAAGACTGCATAAAGAGCGAAAAAATATTTAATTTCGGTACTTTTTGCATAAAACGAAGAATTAAAAATCTAACTTCAAAATTTAATATTTTTATTACTTAAAAAATATTTGAACTAGATATTTTCTCGCTCTGTACGCATAATTCTAGTTAAAAATTGATTAATTCTATAGAGGGAAAAAATTCCAAATTTAATATTTGTTGAATAAAATGAAGAAATCGAATTTTTAGATTAGAACTTGGCTTCAACACCCATAAATGACAAGTAAATATTGCGATTAAAGATATCCTCTTCAAAAGCGGACTCACGAGATTTCTATAGGATTGATGAGCACCTGCACCAGATTAGAGGCGTTACTGATTGCTTCTAAAATAGGGAGAGATTAACGCACTGAAAAGTGGGTTCTATATACCTACTTCAAAGTTGGCGTGACACGAGTCAATCAACCTCTAGTCAGTAGATCTTATTAGCTCTCTTTTCAACCAAAAGTAGCTTTGAAACACATTAGGTCATTGAAGATATGAGTTAATTTATGACTTTTTCTTTAAAAAAAAAAAAAATAACAATAAATTTTCGACAGGCCTAATCTAAAAGAAACCTCCACCTCTTTTTGTCAATTAGGTCATCCTCAATAATTACAAGCAACTAATCTTTCAAGAGAATTACTGCCACCAGTAAAGAACCTGAGATAATTACCACGTGCCCCAGGGTTATCAGATTTTTTTTCTAGAGTGTACAGTGTACACTGTACAGCAATATGTGTACCTGATTGCCACCCTGGCCGTGACAGGGCCAAAGGCCTACGGGTTGGTGCAGGTCCTCTGGCTTTCCTGGCGAGTCTATACACACTCCACTAGCGAGCTGTCTTATCTGCATTGGAATTCAGCAGAGACAAACCGATTACAAACAGAACACAACTTGTTACTTTACAAACAAGAGCTGATATTATTTGCTTACGCATACACAAAGGAAAATGGGGCATCACAAACTTCCTACTCTACACAAATAAAGCATACTGTGCGCATGCAAACAAGGGAGCATGAGTAAGCAAATTTTAGAAAGTCGCAAATCGGCTTTTTGGAATTCGTTTAACTTAAATTCTGCTTTAAATAATATAGTTTTTATTAAGTTTATTAAAAACGGATCATGAGGTGCAATAACTTCATACAATTTTTTTCTTTTATGAGTAATAAGCATGGAATTCATCATCGATAATGTCGATAGCCAAGTCGAGGCAGATTTTAATAAAATTATTTAATTAAATACTAATATATATAGAATCAAGAGCAATTAAATTGTATCTCGAGTTATTAATAACCGCTAGGCTGTAGCATGCTATTCGCGCAATTAATTGCCGCAATTAGACGGAAATCAATTTGATGCAGAATACACGTGGAACAGACGAGCCAACAAATGTAAATAATAAACTGATATCGAGCAAAGCGATTGCACCACATATCTTCCGTAACGCCCATTTTGACATCAGTACGTCGATTTGAATAAACCAATCATTCTCTCTTTTATCACAAGTGCCATTCGAATTCCAACCGATTCACGGCTTTCCATGACGGACACGTAGCTGTCGTCAGCAACGCTGCAATTGGGAATGGATTTAATCGGCAACCAATTGCTTTGGGACACATTTTTTTTTCTTTTTTTATTGTACCTGGTTGCCGCCCTGTCGATGGCAGGGGTAGAGTCCAGCCGGTTTGTGTAAATCGGCCTTACGGGCAGGCGAATCCAAACAGGTGTTGCCACCCTCACCCAAATTACGAACCTGTTTTCATATTTTTTATGTTAAAAAAATTAGGTCAGTTACTTGATTAATCCTGGATTAATATTTCTCTGCAGGATGCACAATTGCTTTTAATTTGGCGATTAAAAGCAAATGTTTTTACAATCTGTATTGGGAATATTAACATCTTTTCTAAATTTATAAAATTATAGTTTACATCCATCGGTTTGGCCAATTAGAAACCAAAAATTTAAATAATACATGAAAATACAATATAATAAAATAGAAAAGAGATTTCTCAACGAAAGTTAAGACGAAGAATAGAAAGAGCCTGAATTTTTCGATTAAAATAAGATCTTGTAGTTTCCGTATTTTTCAATGCAAAATGAAATGTATGATATGAAACAATTGTCATTGTGAGATAAAACTTGGATACAAAGCCATATTAACGAGTGCCCTCTGAAGTATTCTCCATATTTTTCCTACGCTCTTTCCATTTTTCTCTCAGTATTTTATTTTATTTTTTTTTTAGTTTGCTTTCCATTTTTTCGATGAGCAGTAAAAAATTGGAAACATACAACGTGGTCGTTGTTGACGAACCACAGTTACTGTTTCCTATTCTAGTTTATGCATGTGTGAGATAACGATGCCTTTGGTGACGAATGCAGATCTGCCGGTTTTTATTTTGGCCATCGGAAACATTGAATCTGGGATTTAAGAGTATTATTTGCAAAATAAAACCAAGGTTTCAGTCTGAATAATAATCCCTCGCTCTGTGTCCTAGAAAAAAAATTCATTAAAGTTGATGCAAAAACTGCCACGTTACGCCTACGACTCCTTTAAAATTCCAAATGGCCGAGTGGTGTTGCTGGAAAAAAAAACTTGATTAAAACGAAGTGACACTCCAGGGCTTTCCACACGTATGTTGGGAATTCCAGTGGGTGTAGATACTGTAGATTGCTACGAAAAACTTGATTACTGAGCGAGATGCCTTTGACTGAAATAAACTTGCGAATTTAGTGGAGTACAGAAGTTTATGAAATGACAGCTTTCTTTTTCACACTCGGCAGATTTAAATTTCTGATCTTCATTTTCTAAACATAAATTGGAGGATTAGAACTGAAAACTTTTCCAGAATACGTAGAAAGTCTTTTGAGATCTATTTAGCTGGTGAATGAAAACAAATTAACTACTCCAAGTCAAGAGCACTTAAAAAACCAAGCCTTAAAACATTAAATCGGTTTTTTCTATATAGATTAAACGTTCTGAGTACATATTTAGCTATTTGTATTTTATTGCAATATCACTGTAAAAAAATGTAAATATAAACAGAAATGGACTTGAAAAATCTTATTCAATTTCGGAAATTGTTTGACTTTTTTTTTAGCGAGAGGTTTTCATCTTCATGAATTTTTCACGTAAGGATGGATTCGATTTGTCTTCCTCGCGGCACAAGAATGATGATTCCGAACAATTTAAAAAAAAAAAAACTTCCTGGTCATCCAGAAATCGTATTTGCTGGTTTCTCGGTGGCACGTAACAGCGATATGTACTGCCAGAATTATTCACGGGAGTGCACGGTTTCCGGGTTGGTGGCAGGGCCGTGCGACCTATAAATTTCCGGTAGTGCGGTGGCGGGGTTCTACGTGATTTAGCCGATGGCGTGAAAAAATTAGGATAGGTGTGTATATGTGCATATATGTGAAGCGAAAGAGAAAGAAGATATGTGGGTGGGCTGGCTTTGGACAGAAGAAAGTATATAGAGAAAGAAGGGAAAATAAAGCCGAAAGAAAGAGAAATGAAAGTGTGGAGAAAAAAAAAATAAAAAAAAGAGAAAATATAAGTTTACAGTGCTTGGTCGTGCACGGCGAAATTGTTATTTTACATGTGGCACGGCTGTGTTCCGAAGTGAGCGGCGTAAAATGCTCCTTCGCAAAAATGTCTGCCCATTCGTCAGAAAACTCTTTCCTCCACCTTCCTTTAGTTTCACTACCATAAAGTAAAGCGTTTTTTATTCTTCTCCAACAGCTTGCGTTTCAAGGAATTTATCACCGAATTTTTATTTTAGTTCAATCCAGTATATAAATCCTGTAACCAAAAATTTATTTTAAACTGTTTGGAAATTACTATTCATCACAAATTACTATTCTTTACAATCTCATGTCACAGTTGAAAATTCTCGACTTTTTGGCAACGATCCACAACAGTGTAAACACAAAGAGAAATTAAAATTGGTAATGAGGATGAAATTAACACATAATTACAAATTCACACACAGTCTCTACTTGGATAAATGACTAGGTGATTAATCGTTGTATACGAATCGAAGAATTAATGCTGTATCAATTACAGTTTGCATGTGTAGGGATTGCTGATTGCATTGCAAATGAAGCAACTTAAGAGCAAAATCAAAACAAAGAAAAAGAAAGAGATTTTGTTGTTTAAGATAAAAGGATAGTAAAACTGAGAAAATAAAATTAAGTGTAGTTTGTCAATAATGATCGTTATTCTGCGATAGGTCAGCATCTGTCATTTTCATCGAACCAACGGAGAATCAACGACGATCTCGATGTTTTTGCGATATCTGAAAGCCTCATGAATTTCAAAAATATTCAACAGATTTGATTCAAGTCCCTGGACGAGGGTGCGACGATAAATGAGTTTTGACAATAAACGTTCGTATACGTCAACTCCTACCAGTTTCGATGTACTCTCACGGCAAATTGCCTAACACCAATGCTTTCCCGTAAAAGCAAAACGAAGAGAGGACCTGACACGAGAGAAAAATGTATAAATGAAAAAAGAAGAATTTATTGGAAGCACTGGACGAGAAAGGTAGAGAGAAGAAAAGAAAAAGTTGAACAATATATGGCGAAATAATCACATTCGCGAATTTTCTTCTTTCCAAGTGATTGCACGTCCCAAACGTTTTCTTTTGCCCATTTTCTAATTAACAATAACTGACTATGAAAAAATTTCACAAATTTTTACACGCTACTGATTTTCTAGTGAGATAAAGAGAAGGTAGGAATAAAAAGCTCTGGTAACTTGACCTTTTAGCTAATACAATTTTTTCATCGAGTTAGTCAATTATGAAAAACAAATATGCGGCGAGAATTCAAAGTTCCGGATGAAATGGGAAGATGTAAGGGAATAGATTTTCGATCGGAAGTCAAACGGTTGCACCGATCGAGATGAATTTCCCCCGGCAGTGGTTGAGTATTGTTTCCCAGTCAAAGGCATTGTTTCCTCGGCAAACTCGTCGCTACTAATCATCGTCTCTGCCTATAACAAACGGCTGTGACACGTGAACACAATAGCTGGAAGCTTTGCAATTGTAGGCGTGAGGCAGTTAGGCTTTCGAATTGGGACTGTCCTCAATAACGGAAATTTGTTCACGTCATTTTCAAACATTGTCCTTTCTTTAAAACGCGTTATAAAAACTGAAACTTTTATTTAACTCTAATTCTGTGCTATAAATATAAAACACGATGTCAGAGCAGAATTTCTGTAAATATGAATGTTTCAAAATATGAAATCGATTGGTTTAACCACCTTGTCTGAATTAATAAATATTATTTCTACGTATTTCTGGAAAAGCCATGGTGATAAATAGTTAATTAATGAAAAGAAATTATTCAGGGAGTCGATATTTTCGCTTCCATGTAGATCGATTGCAGCACCTGTGAAAATAAATAAAGATAAATAATAAACCGATTTTGCTCTCACCTCGCCAGATGCAACTGCTTCTCCCGGAATGAAAAGTTCTGGGTAGATATTATCCAGATACCATTTAAAAGACTTGCAGCCTAGCTTCTTTCGCAAGGTCTTTCGGTCGGAGACGTCACCGTAGTTTCCCTGTGAAAAATATGATTAATTAAAAATGAATGGAGTCTCAGCCTTTGAAATGATTTTCTACTTCTTCAAAAGCAAAATATACCTATATTCAACGACATTTCAAACTCGAAGTATTATGAATAACTGGGTAAAAGATTCCCTCTATTTTTTAAAATACGAGTCTCAAATTTCCCATATTTTACAGGATGCTGTTTTAGAAAATAATAATCTTGTGTTTATTGATCCTGTCGTATACGAGATCAGCTTCTACTTCAACTTTCTTATTATCTTCTAGCGTAAAAGCACAAGTACTTCATTTTCTTACATAATATCATAATACCGCTGAAAATTGTATACCTATCCAGTGACAAAATATCTTGCTACATCTTCAAAGAAAATATTTTATCGATTATGGTTTAAACGAAATAGGGTATTCGATATTGAACAAAGTGCTGAGATAAGCAATGGAATCGATATACTCAAATAATGCTGTATAGCAGGGTTGTGCACTGGGGAAATATTCTTGTATACACAGCATCCACTTGAGTTTCACAAATATTTGCTACAATCTGTAAAAGTCGAACTGCATACAATACAAAGTATCAAAAGCAATATATCTTTTCAATGAAAAACGAAGTTGTTTACAATTCACTTTTTCCCTTAAAGTTTTGATTTGAAACCTTTTTCCACAAAGTAAAGAGTATCATATCTTTTACCTCTAATGTAACTACAAACTGAAGAATAATAAAAGATAAAAAATACTACAACAAAAGCTACAAACATTTGTTTCCCAGTGCAAATTTTTCTCTTTATTCAGGCAGAAATGCGGAAGAAGATTGAAAATGAAAATATTAACAAAAAGTCGGGTCTGTGAAATCAACCAACATCGAAATTTTTTTAAAGCCGATGCTTCAACTATAAATAAAAAATAAAAGAATAATACGTAAAGAGCTAGCACTCGTATCGAAAGACTGCAAAAAATACATCACAGTTTATTCCGTTGGTTTAAACGATTTATTCTAATTTTATAAATTTATTCAGACTCGTATACTCATACTCGTATATTATCTAGGTAAACATCGAAGGTACGAGCGAAGCAAATTCTCGAGGTGAATTAGAATGAATAACTAAACCCTCCGCCCTTTCCTACTATCGAATTGAAATCCAGACTACGTTTCTGCTAAACCAGATGATGAGAGTCTGCCCTGGAAGAAGTTAGTGCACGTGAGAGAGGCATAGAGTACTCGTCGCTTCATTTATGAGATTTTTACGGCAAGCGTCGCAAGCTCCTGGATTATCGTGCGCTTTATCATCGCCTTTTCGATATCGTCCTCTTTGTTACCTCTCAAAATTTTAGCACTGCCTCGTTTTCTCGCTCAATTTATAGACCATCAGGTTCAAACGACTTATCCATTTTTAGAATTTTTTATTCAAAACAATCTACATATAAATTGGAGATTCTCTTACTTTTGCTATTGATTTTTGTCAGAATTAAGGAACAACTCCTTACAAATAAAGTAAGAACTGAAAAAGTACCTAATATTTATAATCATTTACTAGATTCGAGACTTTTTAAAATTTCTCATTTTATACTAAAGAAAAAAAGCAGGTTGTGTACAAGGAATATCATTTGAGGTACTCACTTTGTCGTGACCTATCCTCTGATAGTAGTACTTGGCATACTCGTCCAGCCACACTTCACTCAGTCTTATACTGTTCCTCTTGAGCACGTTCACGCCACTGCGCCACTTGTACGGTGAACGTTTTCTGAAGATGTGACCTACGTGCGAGCAAGGCACGATCTCCAGAGTACCTGAAAAATCATGAGGACATACAGCTATACAAGCTATCTTATTTTATAAGTTAGCACTTCTAATTAGACTTTTTATTATTAAATGTTACATACTTCAAAGAATTCTGAAGCTTTCTCAAAATTGAATCAATCCTTCTTCCAATCTGATGAAAAATATCCTTAATATTTAAATAAAAGCCTCTTACCTCCACACATCCAAGTTTTGAACGATAGTTCAAGATTCTCGCCTCCCCAAATATCAAAGCCACTGTCATATGTACCCAGCCGTTCAAAAAATGCCTTATCTATCGCAAATAATCCACCAGCCATCGTCGGCGTCCAGACAGGTTCGGCAGTATTTTTATGTCTTTTTTTCTCTCGTTCTGGAACTGCATGCCAGTTGAACTACAAAAAAAAAGAATTTCGAATTGAATTTTTTAGATAAAATTAACAGTTCTACGAGAGGGAAACTAAATGTCGATGAGTTGAATTAATTTACCTGAAGATTCCAATCAAATCCACCAACATTAACACCACCAGAATCTCTCCAATGATATTCTAAAGTGGTATCATCGATAACGTCAATGACTGGACAAACCACAGTGGTTGGATCACGTGCAATTCTGTCCAAAAGCGGTTCTAGCCATCCTTCGGTGCATTCACAGTGGCTGTCCAGATATGTCAAAACTGGAGCTTTCGCTGCACTAGCTCCTAAAAGTCGAGCTCTGATTAAACCTTCCCTCTTTTGAGCCCTAACGATCTTCACTTTGGGATAGTTCATCATATAATCCTCAAGTTGACGTTTGAGATGTGCTGCAAAAGGTGAAAGATGTAATTAGATCACCAATAATTATGGAACCTTGCCTCTATTAAAAGTTCAAACTAAAAGGAAAGAAGCTTATAAAATAAAAAACCATACATTAAATTTTTTAATTAACGAAAATTGAAAGAAAAATGTTTAAACTTAATATTATTACTCAAGAAAATTGTAAATTGTCCTCCACTTTTACCAAATTTTGTATTATTCATCATTTTAAAAAGTTTTAATTTAACTTTTCCAGGCACCTGAATATGAGAATCATTCAAAAGAGCTTTTAATTAAATTTTATCTTTTTCCTCGCATTACTTATTTTTTAAAACATTTTTATATAGAACTCGAATTCACCTAAACTAATTTTAATAAATAATTGTCTAGAATAATTTTATCTAAACGTCAATAAAAAATGCTGATATGCCTTGCAATCTTTATGAATTCTATTAATACTTTATGAATAAAAATTAATTATTATTTACAACCTAAGAGAGTGTGGAAATTGAAGTCACTCTCTACTAAATAATATTGGCTGACTATTCTGCACCCCTACTACTTGTTCTTAGAGACTACTATTGAATTATATTGTCAGGCTGTTTTATACTTCTACTACTTATGAAATATATATTTTTGTTAATGAAAACATGAAATACTTTCAAATCAGACCCGTTTCAATTTTAGACTATTTTTAATCTTGAACTCCTTGAAGATTTAATTAATGTTTAAATTAAATTCTAAGGCAGGATCTTTTCAAAGCTCCAGATTTATATCTTAATTATTTGCTGCTTTAATTCCTCTCAAAATGAAAACCCTCGTTGTCTTAATGTTATTGAAAGGTAAAATGTAAAACGGAAAACGATAGTATAATAATGAAATTCCTAGCCTTTCAAAGCTAATTAAATTTTTCGTCTGACTGTTTTGTAGCTTACTACTTATCCTTAAACAATTTTATATTATAAGTATTAAAATAAGAATGTATAATACAATATAATAGAATTTCTAACGATTTTAATGAATAATCGAAGAAAATTGAATAAAAAAGCATTCAGGTTCTCAAAAACAATGAGATTAAGCTAGACTGTCATCTAACGATAGAGCGGATCGCAATTAGTAGATCAACGTAATTTACTTGAAGGAGAATAGGTTTATGCGCACACCAAACTCTAATCCCGAGCCACCGTTGAGGGTTTAGGTAACTATGGACAGTGTAAAGGGATTGGGTAGATAGCCATGCTTTGTCTGCTTACCAAAACACGTTATTTATAGAATTGTATTGTTACGGAAAAGTACAAATTTATTCCCAAATTTCTTGTCTTTTACTGACTTTACAAATTTCAGTTAAATTCTTCAAGTACAAATCGAAAACTTCATTTAACGATTTAAAATTTTATTTAATTATGCGTTAAACAAAGATAGGCGAATAATTAATTTATATATAAAAGAATATATAAAGACAATATAAAATAAAATTCAAGGAAAAAAAATTAATTTTTGTTCTATTTTTATAAGGTTAATACTGCAATGAGATGCAATATGATGCCAGCTATGTGATTTAATTAATTAAATTTAATTACGTTCATTTAACTACGTTAATTAAATGTCAGCAAGTTTAATAACAAACAGAGTTGGGTTTTGTTGAGGAAAAAATGATAAAATGGACTTTCTAATCCGTTGTCAAAATCTGTTCCTTTATTTCTCCGATTCGGCTTATTCTCTTGGATTTAATTAAAAGGCATGTCGACTATTCTCCCGAACATCCAATTACGTTCACCTAATTAATTTCACTTTGCCTTTAGAATGCGGAAAATCACATAATACATGCACTCTATGATATAAGAGAATATTTTTGACATTTAAAAATTTTTAAAGGGGATGAAATTCAAATCCTTCAAAAGAAGGATGGAAAGAAGGGAGAACAATGGATTGAATAAGATTAATTTGCCTGCAATCGACGATGAAATGAAATTTTGGAGTTAACGATGAAAAAAAATTTACTTCTTCATTAAAAGAGAATTTGAGAATAGCGAAATATGAAATTGGATAATTTTATCATAAATTCATATTTTTTTATATTTTACTTTTAGTTATTTAAAATTTTGTAATTAATAGGCTCGAATTTAGATTGAAGACAAGTTGTGAATATCATGGTACAGAGATACCAAATATCAGGCCGAGGTTGGTGAGCTTTGGTCTCCATAATGGAACCACTAATGTGGAAGGAGGGGATAAGTATGTTTATGAGGCTCACTTCCGGCCAGTCCAGCAGGCTTATCTCGAACTTTTAAGGGGCTTGAATGACCTTTCCACAAACCTACTTCCACCACGACGTAACCATAGTTTACCTCTGTTTCTCTTTTTTGGTTTATCTTTTTCCTATTTCCCCCCTTTAAGCACACTTGCTTTCAAAATGGTAGCGAACGTGATTAAGACATTGGTCTGAGCTGCCATAAAAGAAGTTAATAGAGACCACCTTTGCATTTCAAACCCAAAGTGATTAAATCTACATAAACCTTTCTTTTAAGAAAGAAAGGTTTTCTTTCTTTTTATAAATTAATCGTCTTGAATAATTGTACTATAATTATAATAATATGTTTGAGCGACCAAGTTTTGAGGTCTGCATTAGTATAGATGTCATTCAAATTGAATCAAAACCAATTCCTGTATTTATGGTTAATACTACTCACGCATATCGGAGAAATCATCAACGAGGATAATTTCCTGAATTAAATGATCGGGTGATCTATCGAGGACCGTGTGCACCGTTCTCAATAAAACAGACCAGGCCTCATTATGAAAACAAATAATCACAGCTGTAGGCGGAAGATCCTTCAGGTATCTCCCAGGCTCCTTGCACCTGAAACACAAAACGAAAGTAATTTATTAAATCATTATCCTAATCCAAATATTAAACATAAAACTAGAAATTTAAGTAGTATAATCAGTTTTAAGTCAGACATGGGGGTTTGTAACAATTTCTCCGTAGTAATAGACATTTTAAACGCATGTGGTAATTACCATAAGAGCAAATTGAGTTTCCACAAATTTACAATCCACAACAATAAATATTTTTCGCTAAAACTAAGCAATTCACCTCCGCTGATTATTGCAGACGGAGGTAAATTCCCTAGTTTTAGCCAAAAATATTTATTATCATGGACGTAAAGTTGGGAAAACTGAATTTTCTATTATGATAATTACCACATGCCCTTAAGTTAGACTTCTAAAATACCAAGTAGTATAAATCCTCTTAAGTTAGACATACAGGGTAACAAGTAGTGTAAATCAATTTTAATCAAACACATATGTGTCGAGAATTAATTGTAAATCATACTCAATGCGTATTAAGTAGTATTCATAATTTTTAATCAAACTTGAAAAGTAACAAGTAGTCTGAGTCGTTTTAAGTCAGCCACACGTGTAACAAGTAGTATAGGTCAATTTACGGCATCCGATTCTTAACACAACGACGGGAGAGAGATATTTATAATAGTAGAAACAGTAACGTTATTCACCAAGTCCGACAAGTAGAGTAAACCCATTTTGATCAGACATTCAGATACTTTACATCGTAGCAGATGTTCATTTTTTACTCGCTATAAAGATTGTACAAGACCATAAAAAGGCGTCGATTTTTGACGGGTCAGTGAAACGCAAAACGTGATTGCGGGACAAGGAATCGTTTCTGTCGAATCTACAAATTTTTACCATCATTGAATAACCGTTCCTGATTTCGCTAGCAGCACTCTTCATACCCATTGGTTCCCGTTTGTCGTTGAAAAGTGGATATCGCTGCTGGATGGCAATCGACTGGAAATGACTGAATCGCTTACCATTTGAAAGGTTTTTCTTCTTCCTTCAAATGCCGACTCCTCCTATCGGACACGCCAATTTTCACAAAACTTTGTAACAAGTTACTGACGAAAGCTTGACATTTTCGCATTTATTGGCAGTTATACTTGACCGCACTATTTATATAAATTATTTAAGTAGTTCAAGTAGTACAAGACAGTTTAAGTCAGCCAGAAGATGTACATATACTTGGCTGACTTAAATTGACTTATACTACTTGATGGCCCTCAGCTAGTTAAAATTGACGTAGACTGACTTAAATCGACTTATATTACTTGATACTTATCATGTTTTACTATAAACTATCTGTACTACTTGTAATCGCTTACGGTGAAGTTATTTCTTTTATTTAGTATAAATGGTTTCAGCTAGAGAGTTAGCAAAATAGAATACGACATTTTTGCCGATACTAGGGTGGCACAAGATTCAATTTTTCCATTTCCCTGAATTTTTCCTGACTTTCAGACAACAGAAAAGTTGAGAAAAGTTCCCTGACAGAAAAGTATTAAAAATTCGAATCATTTGGAATCCTTTAAATTCAACGAAAAACTTAAATTCCTTAAAATTCCTAAAATCTTTTAAAATTCCACAAGAAACTTTAAAATCCCTTAAAATGCATCAAAATCTCTTAAAATTATTAAAAATCTATTAAAATCCCTTAAAATTCGCTGAAATCTTTGGCAATTATTAGAAAAATCTTTAAATTCCATAAAATTCCACTAAATCTTTTAAATATTATACAATATTGTCCTCCCTTTAAATTCCTAGAAACCTCTTAAATCATTAGAAATCCAGAGAATCTCAAAGAATGCTTGGAAATTCTTTATAATCCTTCGAAATCCTTGTAAAATTTCTAAAATCTGTTAAATAAACTATAAAATCTATATAAGCAATACGAAAAAAATAACATAGTTAGCATAAATGTCAATTTCTATTTTCCCTGACTTCCCTGACAATTTTTTTTTTTCCCGACATTTCCTTGACTTTCCTAGCTTCCCTAACACGTAGCCACCCTGCGATACTCTCAAGGTTCGATTTTAAGCTGCTTTTGCTATTTTCTCAGTGTGAAAGATGATATCCAAAGGATGTTAGGAAATGGATGATCTGCAGACATAGGATGGGTATGGAGCCAATAAGGAGGTCGAATATGAATGAGTATGCAACACTTCAATGCGCCTGGTGTTTGGTGTCGGTACTGAAGATCCTTATGGGTATATACAAAGCTGGGGTGCTATTGCCTATCCCTCTTGAGGATTTATGTGATGCATATGGAATTTCTGTCCGACCCAGTCGACAACATGTTCCTCGATCGCAAAGTCCTCTTGAGACTTTCCCGACGCGAAGATGCTACTGCTTCTCGAATAATATTCCGAGGTTCTCTAGAAGCTCTTCTTATACATGGAGAATATAAACTTTGAATGTGCAAAATTGGTTATTGGTTCCTACATCGTCTTCTGTTTCTTGCGACATTCAATGGAATTTCTATCTAAGTCTTTCAATATCCTTAAAGCTCTTCAGTAAAAAAAAGTTCTAATAGAATTACAACATTGATACTTTTGTGGTACGATAAGAATTTAAAGATTTGTACTTTACGAAATAATAAAAATGTGATGGCACATAAATAGTACATAAAACATATTTCTGCCGGTTTTTTAAACCTTTTTTGTTATATTTTTTATTTAAGTGGTATTTTACTGCCTCGAGGGTATTTAAACTTTATACAGCGGTGGTCAATTTTATCGTAATATTTCACAGTTAGTTGGCAATCGTTTGAAATGCTGCGCTTTGTAATCGTGGCTATCGATAGAGTTCTTTTTAAATTCGTTTCCCCACAAAGCTATTGTGCTCACTTCGTCGTAAATTCCATTTCTAAGTATCCCAACAATAAAATTTGATATATGGTGGATATTATCACACCAGAAGGGCAGAAGCGTTGGAAGGCCAAGTCGGATATCTGGAAATGAGAAAATACGATAATGTGGCGATATCGGACGCAGGAGTCTAAAACTCGACACGAAATTTTCTTGGCTGTATTCCACACGTGCACTTGCATAAAACTCACCAAATTTTCTTAACTTACTTATAGTTTTTTTTTATTATTTTATGTAAATTAAAAGTTTAATTAAGACTCATATAAGTTGGAGATAAATATCTTTCTTTTGTAACATTCTTGATTACAGATTACTTTATATTATTTTTACATAACTTAGGTTCAATTTATCGCTTAATTTGAAGAGATTTTGTCGTTTGTAGAATATTATCATCCATTTTAAGTTCCCAGCGACCTCCCAGAGTGAAACGAGCGTATCCTACTATATGAGAAAGGGTAATTGAATTGATGGGCTTATTTTGCTTGAGACTATGAGGTCCCAGAACCTATTATTACGAAACAAAATTTATGACTTTAAATCCGGAAGAAAATCGTGTTCGCTTAACAAAGTTTCCAGAAGCTATTACTCTGGATTTATTTAAAAGAGTGGATATTACTTTAAAATTTGCCTACACCCAGAAACAATATTTCTCGAGCAACTACTAAAATAGTTTCGCCACATTTTGTACACAGAAATAAACAATGAGTGCCACTATATTTCTACAAAATTATCACTGTTATTTATATCTGTAAAATATCAATTATACAGGAAGTACATCAAGTGAATTTCAACTACAAGATAAATATATCATATTAATCAGAGAACAGCATAATAAACGTGATAAGTAAAGTGTGACTTCCTGATTCATTAAAGAATATCACATTAAACGAAAATAATAAACTAAATGGAACGTCATAATATGAATTTCAAAACATTTAATAATCTTAAACAGGATCTTCTTTACTGCTTGTAAAGCCATTGCAACCATCAGTATCGATTTCAAATAAACAGATACCTCCGTTATATATCTGAGAGTGCGTGAAAAAGCATGTCATCAACCCCAAATTCACAAAACGTATGATTTATAGTCCCCATTATTAATGAAATAGGTTTTTCATTCACTTCTACCCTTCTGTATGAACTTTATTTTGAATCAAAGTTTAATCAACAACTTGAGCTGCGAAAGCTGGTTACTTTGTGAGATACCAAATTGTTAAATCATTCATCAAAGAATGAGTATACTTATGAGACTTATCCTTTGGAAAACGCAATATACTATGGTTGTTTAGCACTAAATCATTCTGTTGACCGAGGGAGTTTGTTGGAGAGCATAAAGGTGTAAAAATTCGTTAACAACTAAAGCATCTAAGTTAAGGTTCGTTTAAACCCGTGGAACGGGATGATGGATCGTGTTTGCCTGTAATGAGTAAACATTCTCGTCACCGTAGTGTGATGTTAGTGGAACGACTCCAGCAAGCCCCGTTCGCTAACAAGCGCCCTCCTTTCCATAAGTTACTCCGATGCGTAGCCACAATTTCAGGTTCCACATCCACACTCATGCTACACAAACATTTGAGAATTGACGCCCCTTTGACTAACGATATTTAAACTTCCGCTAAAAACTTTAGAACCTTCACTAGTGTCTGTTTAAAGCTATTTTATAAGTTAAATTCGTTCGATCGCTGATCTCCCTGATTGACGAGCTTAATTAATACGAAAATTTGAATATTAGGAAAAACTAAACAGTCCTAAACCCACTTTGGATGGATTCATGTATTTCTGGAAGTGTTGGCTATTGGCTGAAACGTAATCTCATTTTGTGCTTCCTGTTCTGCTCTTAAGTCGAGAACCAGTCCTCCAGTGTTACGAGTTGTCCGAAGCAAGACTGCAGCCAGTTGTACCAAGGATGCTGAGAAAACCAACATAATTATCGACATCTCAAGACAATGGGGCTCGTTAGACACTGCGAAACTACTGCTTGAGTCACAAAGTCAGTTTGCGGAAGAGTCCTTAGGAACGGTATTACTTCCTGTTTGGACGAGAGCCAAGTTACTGACTGCTTATTGGGGGACTGTCTTCCTCAAACTCACGACTTACGTCTCTCCTTGTCTAGCGTCTCTTTTAGAGACATCTAAAGCGCAACCAGCCAACTGCGACTACCCTCGTCTCCAGAGCAGCCACCACCCCTTTCGCAACCCACAATTGTCCGCTTTTCTCAAACCACAGCACATTTCCAACTAATGGACTCAGAAGGGAAAGACGGAAAAGACGCACCCTTCTTTTTTCTGAATGCTTCTGAAGATAACGAGTAACTTTACAAATATCAAACTGCCAATTCTGTACGAAAGTCAGATGAAAAGTGCGAATTTAACACTTTTCAACAATCTTGGATAACTAGACTGAGACAATCACTTTAGATAAATGACGTGAGAATCTTGGAAACAAGACGTTCAAAGAGCAAATTCAACAGTTTCAACACAAATCAACAACTGTCCAAGAATTTTAACAGTCTGGAATCTGCCAGATGTTCGATTTATAATTCACTATTTTCTTCCAGCTGTTTCATTCCCGCGCTGACCATAACAAGGCTTGACAATAAAATGAGCTAAGGTACCTAAGCCTGAATCAGACGTGCAAAAAGGGAAACTCTTATTAAATGGAAAGTTTAATTAAAATATTCAAAAAATTGAATCCGATGACTGTTTAACAGCAAGGAAAATTTATCGGTTAAGTACTAATGAGTAATCAGTACCTAGGCTAATTGACGTTGAAGAATTTATACATCTTTTTCGGAAAAAGGATTCCAGCGTCTTAGAGCAAAGTTCTCCACACAAAGAGGAATTAATTGGCCCTGGCCCGTGATTAGTAGGTCTCTCGGAATTACCGCGATGCTTCCACGATGATTAATGTCTCGGCGTTGCCAACTTTCTCACTGAAGATTAATACCAGAAGTGGCAGAGAAGAGGAAGCTGGAAGGGACGAATTTTAATGCAGCGACGACGGTTTGTCTCTGCACGGGATATTGCGCACAGACTTGAAATTCTGGTGTCCGGAGTTTTCCCCAGCCTATTCATACTTGTAAAGCCTGCTGCGGGCAACCCTTTAGCTCTAGTGTCATCATCCCCCGTACCAACAAATATTTCAATCAAGGCAAGAAACTTTTCATCAGACGGAATTCATAAATCTAATTTCCTGTATCTGTCATGACAGAGATTACAATTTTCCGACACATATTTGCAATTTTAAAGGTTTGAAATATTTTACTAAAATAAATAACTGTCGAGTTTTTCCATCGGTTATCATTTTTTTTTTTTTTTTTTTTTTTTTTGGCAGAGTTAGAAGAGTATCAGCAATTTGATGGATTGATAAAAAGCCTTGTATTTTTATTTTTAAAATAGTAAGAGCATTAAAAGCTGAGAACAGAAGTGCAAAAATTGCATTACTGTATAAAACCAGAAAGCATTTCTATCTCGAGATCTCATGGTGAATAATTTAAAATATTTACATCCAACGCAACATGACATTAACATGCACGGTCTAATTAATTAGTAACTCATCTTGCTATTCTTAATCCATCCTTGGAAATGCAACAACCTCCACAAAATTAATTATTTCTGTATTTTGAAGTTTTTATTTAATGAAGCATGGAAAAAATTATTAATAGAAATTTTCCCAAAAAAATCGACAGTCCAGGAAAATTTCGATAACTAATTTTTTCCGCGTAGAAGCGGAATCACTGAAATATGCATTATCTCATTTTCATCGAAAATTAACTGTATTTTTGTCTGCATTTATTATATTATAAAATGATATGCGAGGCTGCCTTTTGCACTTGCATTATTTTAGGTCGTTAACGTTCATCGCTTGTCCCCAATGACGTTTCGCCCCAGCGACCTAATAATAACGGTATTTAATTAACGTGTACATTGCAGTTACAGCTTGCAATACGAGATACCCTTGCATCTGGAAACATAACATTAATCATAACTGGGTACGCGTGTACATGTCATAGAGACATAAATAGTTAATCAATTTTACTAGAAATTTACTTCACTATTTTTGTACAAAAAAATATTATACATATTGCTATTCTTTTTAATTTAATGTTTAAACATATTCAATATAAAATTTTCATATTGCAATAAACTTATCATTAATTTTACTCTTTATTGTATTATGTAAGAGCAACGAGTGAAGTGATATGTTTTAAACGCGAAGCGGAATGAGTTATTAAATCGTTTTCAATTATTAATAGGATACAAAGGGGAAAAAATGTACCCTTCATGTCGCATACACCGGGGATTGCATAATACGCACTTTAAATGGAAAACCATCAATGCGAATAACGAGTCCAAGTAGGCAACTATTCAATGTAAATTAATAAATTAAATCTGTCATCTCCAGTCGAGACGACTCTCTCGAATACTAAATGGCACTTTACAAGCATTATATTCTAAATAAAATATCGTTTAACTTTGTGGTCGATCACGAGAATCTTGATAAAAGTAATAAACTAATAAAAGAAGTACTAATATTTATTCTTAGAAAGGAATAAATAAATAGAGCAGAATGGTATCAAACGCAAGATTCTTTTCTGTAAACATAGGATATTGATATTCCTTCGTCGAGTTTATAAGATTTTCATCATTCGCTTATATGGAAACGAGTCGGAAGTAGTTGAAAGATTTAAAAAAAACGGGAAACGATTCTTGGGGGGGGAACTTTGTGGCAAATGGAAATTTGCGATAAGTCGGATATGCGGGAGGCGTTGGTGGTTCCACAGGGAAAACGAACTGGCGAGCATCATTTCTCCTCATTCCTCTTCATTCCGTCTTGACTATATTTGATCCATTCCTCTCTTTCTGGCTCTTTTATATTATTTTTCTCGGCAGATTGGATTTCGTCGAATCGACGAGTCGAGCCTCGAATACCTTCTTTCCAATTTGCGATGGGCGCACCGCCTGCGCAAACGGGTGTCAGCAAAATCGGGACTCGACATGCACGACTGATTCGAACCAGCGGCATAATGCGGGTAATGAGAGGAGGATGAAGAAAAAGGACAAGAAAAACACAGAAAATCGAAATCAAAAGCTTCGAAAAGGAAAGACGAAAAGAGAAATAATTCAATGGCTTCCGATCGAAAATTCAACAAAGGCATTTAACGAAGAGACGATGTAACTTTTCGGAAATGTTTTAAATCCTCATTATCATTTAACAGGGTGCCTAATAAATTTTGCCCATGAAATCCCCGGAGATTTCCAGGACCTTTTCCACATTTTTACCGCTTATAAATATTATAAGGTCCCTCTTTTACGATAGAATCATCATACAATGTATAGTGGGTAATTTATAATGTATAATTTACAATCTATATGCGTAATTTCCTCTATAAAAATAGCTGACAAATAGATTTCAAAGGAGATTCAGAATTTTCATAAAATTTCGAGACATTTTAATGATTTTAAAGAATTGTAAGTAATTTAAACTGATTTAAAACTATTTGAAGGTTTTTAAAGAGTTTGCAGCGAAGAGACTTTAAAGAATTTCAAAAGATTTTAAGTAATTTTAGGAAATATCAAGAGATTTTTAATGCTTTTAAAGAATTTGAAGGGGTTTTAAAAAAAATGCGAAAGAATTGAATATTTTTCAAGAAATTTCGCAAGGTTTCAAGAGATTTCAAGTAATTTTAAGGAATTTCAAGGGATTTTTTTAAATAATTCAAAACATTTTCAGGATTTTCACAAGATTTCAAGAAATTTGTAAGGGATTTTAAGGGATTTAAGAAAATGTAAAGGATTTTAAGAGATTGTAAATGATTTTAAAAAAGTTTAAAGAATTTCATGAAATTTTACGTGATTTTAATGAATTTCAAGGGAATTTAAGCGATTCAAAACGATTTAAAGGATTTTAAGAGATTTCGAAGAGATTTCAAATGATGTTTTAAAGAATCATTAAAAATTTTTAAAAATTTAAGATTTGCAATAGATATAATAAGATTTCAAGGTGTTTTAGTGATTTTAAAGAATGTCAAATATTTAAGTTATTTATAACAGATTTGAATAAATTTGAAGGGATTTCAAGAAATTTCAAGAGATTTTAAAGGATTTTAGAAAACTTAAAGAACTTAAAGAGATTTTAATCAATTGTAGCGAATTTAATTAATTTCAAGTAATTTGGAATGATTTTGAATTTTAGAACGTGAAAACTCATAGAAAAACTCAAAAAAAAATCTCTGTAGCTTCCGTAATTGATTTATAAAATAAGTTTTTTATTTTTTTTATGTCATGCCACTGATAATCTATCAATGGTATAATATTATACTAAAGCGAACCTTTGATGAACAAATACAATAATTTAGCAATATTTGATCATTTCCATATAACTGTTCAAACGTATCATTGCCTCACCGGAAATATTCTCTGTTATTTCATCCTCTTTTCCCCAATATTTCAACTCGAGTCTGACGAGGCAATACGCGACCGATCGACCTTCTCTTCACCTCTCGCATTCCCTATCACCAAGTTCGTAGGGAATATATTACTTGCACGTACCTACGAGCCGTCTTATTACGGTTCAAATTGACGGGCTTTGAAGCTCACAGCTGATGATATCGATATATTGTGATCTTTTGATCTCAAAATTCCCAGTGGAATGCGTCGGTAAAATGATGGTATAAAGTAGGGAAGCACATAAAGAGTTGAGGTTGTTACAAGACTCAACTTTCCAAGTTACGTATAATATTTTGGTATATACATGATATACACTGCGTACTCTCCAACCATTTAAAAGTAAACAAAGCATCATGCAGTTGCTCTTACTTTGCACGGTAAGCCATTTTGCACAGACATCTGAGAGCTTAAACAAACCTTAACGAACTTGCGAGATTACGCCTGCGGTTGACGTATAAATGAAAAATTGACGTTGTAAAAGCTGCTCTATGGAGCATAAATTCCTTCGCGTAAATTATTTGTCAGGATATACATACCTATATATATGGAATTTCCCCTTTGTACATCCGAGTTCTCTCAACATTCTTTGAAACTGGAAAAGCCCAGACAAACCACCAATGTTTTATGCAAAATTGAGAGGGAAAAGACTTCAGCCACTAATTAGTTGGAAAATTAAGTTAAATTTACTGTACTTTTTACGGAACCAATCGGAATTTTAAAGGTTTGAGAGTTTCACAGACCTATCGTAGAAATTTAATTTATGTATGAGTTTGTCTTTACATTAAATACAATACTCACACCGGATTAAGGAAAGGACTTTTTATATCTGTGGTAGAGTGGTGCTTTTTTATATTTTTTAAGTGGGTGGCTCCACAAATGATCCTTATAAAGATATTAATTATTTTGGAATTACTGCCCTCTCCTGCTTCATTGCAGATTCTTAACTCCAACTCTGACTGAAACTTACCTGAAACAAACAAGAAATTCATTATAAGTAAAAGCGTCTTTTCTATAAACCTTTAATTAAGTTAAATTACTTTAATTTAAATCTTATGAAATTTTAAATTAGAATCGTAAAACTTTTTGAAATTTCGGATACAATTTTGGACAAAGAATTTCCGGTCTCAAAATATTTCCGATCATTTTCGGTTTTAACGGTCCAGCGGTTTGCCGGAAAAATTCACTTCCTTTAATAAAAACTTCACCCTGGGGGAATATTTTTTGTACCATCAGAGAAATGATTACTTGAGAAAGTTTTCTGTCTAGATTCTTCTCTCAAAGTTGTCCCCTCGAATGATTTTCTAAGAGTAATAGATCCACCCATCCATTCTGAACTTTCTTTGTATATTCTACTAGAATAGTATATATACTTTCACCGATGGCTCACAAGAAGTTCTTATCTCTTCGGGCTGTATCCTACACTGCCATAGATAAAGTTCACTTTGCTCCTTAAGGGCGAGCTGCCGCCAGTGTACCAAGTAATTTCGTGCGTGCCTCGAATTGTATCCAGACTCTCGATCAAAGGCGTCTCGAACTCTCTTTACGATGGTGGTTACGTGCGGATGAGCTCTTGAACTTTTGCCCAAAGGTACCGATTCCAAGCAGATCAGAAGCAAACTTATGAGAGAGAGATCTCTAACACAATTCTGGTTATTGAGTGAAACTTATTTCACGAAGAAACTTCCGTCCCACTTTAGCTAATTATTATTTTCAAATTCATCTTCAGCCAGAAGCAGGGTGACGATTTGACGGATGATTTAAAATTCCCATTCTCGGTTATTTCTCGCTTTTTCCTGCTCAAGTTTTTCAATTTTCCCGTTCAACTAAAAGTAACATATTTATATTTATCCTTTAAAGTCTTTTTATCCTTGAAATTCCTTTAAAATCCATATAAATCTCTTGAAATCCCTTGAAATTTCTTTTTATTCTGTGAAATCTCTTGAATAAAATCCTTTTGAAAACATTTTTTTGATGTTTTGATTACAATAAATATAAAAAATAATCGTCTAAATAGAATCAATTAGCCAACTAAAGTGTAAAATATTCCTAATAAATTTTTCTTGAAGATCATAAAAGTGGATAGAATCCTTTCCTAATATTCCGATTTCTCAATGATTTCCAATTTTGCATTTCCCATCGAATATTCCCTTCCATAACTTTTTCTATTTTCTTGTTTATTTTGTTATTTTTCTATTTATCTCTTGAAGTTTATTTGACATATTGTTTACAATAAAATAGATTTTACCAGTTTAACTTTTATAATACACTTGTTAATTAAAAATTGGAAATTAATTTATATCAAATAAACTTCCTGAAAGTGTTTTATATCATTTATACTTTAAACTTGAATCATATTTTATATAAAATTATTCAATAAAATATAAGTAATAAATTCCGATTTCTCCACTGATATAATAAAATCTGTGAATATAAGTAAAAAAACGGTTATAAACCCGACGTGGAAAACTAAATATTGTAAGGAAAGGTATCCCGGGCTGCATGTTTTCTCAATTCAATCCCATTGCGTGAATAAATCCTTTTTTCTCGGTCTATATTGAAAAAGCATTTATCTCGAGCGCTTCATATGCAAAAAGATATATTTTCGCTATTGAATTTGAGACGGATCGATGGACAGCGATGCGAAGAACGAAAGTATTTATTTTCGCGACAATTCGACTTTGGATACGCACCCCCACTCTTTATCGATATACGTGCCAGGTGCATTTTTGCATTTTTCCAATTCAGCATAAAATTCAAAGCAATGTGAATGGAAAAAAGGGTAAAAGGGATGAGTGAGTGAAAAGTTAAAAGAATTTAGAAAAATATGGAAGTTATGCTTTTCTACAAAAGACGTTCGATATTCACAACGATTTTTCAAAGATTGGTTTTTGAGGTGATAAATATGTCATTCGAAGTCGCCATTTATTTCTCCTTCCCTATAGTCTGAAAGGACTTAGAAATAAAATAAACTACGAGTGGCTTTAGTATATTATTAAATGTTTCATTGGCTTTAAATATTAGGAAATTGTTCAATTTTAAATATACCTTAATTTTAAATTATATTGAACTTCAAGTAGTTAAAATTACAAGTTGATAAATTTCTACTGAGGTTTATTAAAATACGTTCAATTGAAGCTAAAAATGTGAGAGTCAATGAATAAAAAAAGCAGAATAAAAAGAAGGAGATATCAATATGAAAGAAGTAAGGAAAAGCTCCTTGCCATTTACTTATCAATGAGAGTTTTAATATCAAAGGGAATTATTTTATATAGGAAAAATTTCTCGAACAAGATTCTCAAATTATTTCGATGAATAATAGGGTGCAAATTATTTAATGATGACATTCCAAATTATGGAAAGTTTTATTTCAGTCTATATTATCGCACAAGTTTAACATTCTTTCTATTTCCTTTAATCACACGAAATATTGAGCTTGAAAGAAATAAAAAAATGTTTCTATCATGTGTGAATAGTACAGGCGGCAAGGGGTTAAAAAGCGGCGATGCTTTGAATCTCAACGGCACATAATCAGAGAAAATTGATCGATCGTATGCAGAGAGAACGAACGCTCGTTATATTCACGTTTGCCTAGACTTGCCTGCAATTTTCAGTTCAAAAGAATAAAGCTTCCCCTCTAGACTCGACGTAAAGAAACTTTTTTGTTGCGGTGACTTAAAAATTATTAAAGGATTTTAACTCTTTGCAAACTTGAAATAGGAAAACGTTAAAGAATGTTTCATTATCTCTGAGGAAATTTAAGAAAAAAATAACTCTTCAAAAGTTCCTTTAGAATTTTTTCACTCTGCTCTCTGCATTTTAAAATCCATTAAAAAATTAAGAAGTTTTTAGCTTGTTTTAACTAACAAGAAGTTTAAATTCATTTTAATCTAATTTTAATTCTAATTCAGAAATTTAATAGACAAACTCGATATTAAGATCATTGCTATATTTGTCTATACTGTCTGTCTGCAAAAAGTGAAAATACTTTAATCATAATTTAAATATTCATTATAACAAATGACTTACTAGGACAAGTCACCGAGTGACTGAAAACAAGATAGCTGAAGACAAAATAATCCTAAAATTATATCGATGTTGTAGATAATTGAGACCCGGAAATTGTAAAACACCCTGCAGATACAGGAAGATAGAATTCTTCATTAATATTATCACAAAGCAATTTACCTTCTGTAAGACGAAATTATTTTTAATTGATCTCATTTCTAGCTCATTTTCATTATCATGTTTTAATTACTGCCTTGCTAAAATGTTCAATCAATTGAAACAATTCAATCTAGTGAAATTAAATTCTAGTCTTTATCAAAGTTCTCACACTTAAAAGTTTTAATAATATAAACAAAGAAATGAAATAAAGCGTGTCGCATTCTGAACACCATAAGGGGGAAACCCAGGCCTTTTAATCACTGTCAATGCAAAACCCTCTTGAATCTGGCAGACAATCACATGCAGACGTAAACAATACCGCTAAAGTTTGCCTGTCCGCGAGAACTTTTGGAGAAATTCTGCCGTTGATTGTACTGTAGCATCCACTTGAAGAAGTACTTCACACACGAGACAGAAAGGAGGGCTAGGGGAAAATCTCTTCTCTCGTTTTCCATCTTTCGCCTGCTCTTGTAACTATGCAACGTCGCACATAATCTCGGCCACCCCTTAAGGGCCGTTGCAAGCTCTTTGCTTTCGACGGTATCATATACACCTCAGCATCGTAATTAGAGCAAGGCATGCTACTACAAGACTAAGAGAGCTCTGCTGTACGCGTTATACCAAAAACTCCTTTAACTTTTTCAGAAACTTCCTTCCTATCAATGTGATAAGCAGTAATAGCAGTAATTTTACCCTATTTTTAGAAATTCAATTTCATATCAAAAGGCTTAATCATAAAATACCGCTTAATGTTTTATTGATGATGTATCTGCAGTGAAACGGCTTGAATTTCAATTTAAGTAGTACAGACTGGCTCAGGTCAGACCGTCAAGGCAAATAGTCAACGTATTTTTTCGTTCATTTAATATTAATGAAAATAAAAAACTCAATAACCACTGATTTATTCCTCGTCAAAAGAGTTGAAAATGGAATAATTGTGGAAATTTGCAAATTTAATTTCAGTCACGCTATATGTAATAAATTCAACCAATATTCAATATCACACAATTTCATGTTCTCAAAATTAATTTACAGAAATGTAATCTACCCCGCCGTCAATACTCATTATTAATTTGAATTTCCATTACGTATATTTAATTTGTTGCATATTATTAAATCTTTTTCAATGATTTTTTGTCCATATTTTAAAATTAAGCGCATAGAAATTGAAACTATTCTAAATTCAAGGCATATCTCTTAATTTTCATAATGAATGCACTCGTTAGACTAAATCCATTTGTCTTAACTATTTTCTTGGCACGAAATTTCCCGGAAAATTGGCATCCACTAAGTCTGGACCATTCGACGTCCAATCTACTCTCATGGGATTACTCGCGAGGAAAATAGCACCAGAATTGGAAATTCGTAGCCGACAAACGATGCTTCTTGAACTCCTTACTGTCAGAGTTCGAAAAGTACTTTTCTCTTCTTCCAATTCCTTCTCATGTCGAATCTAGAACTACGTACGCAAAGGCGTATCTATGTACGAGAACATATCTACATAGTTCTTTCTGAATGTGCCAACACGTTTGCTCTTTCACGACGCCTGTTGAATAATGGAAACGTAAATGCTTGTTGGCAGCTCAGGTGAATCGAGCCAAGGGGTGAATTGTAGGTGTTCAAAACACACCCTAGATTCTCACATTTTCCAGAAAAGATTAATGTTTCCACTATCTACCTTGCCAAAATTTGCAATGAAAATCATTCTCACCAATCTGCTTGGATTGGAAGATTTTCTTTTCCCAGAATGAAAAGCTTAATTAAACCCAACAACTTTGATTTCATTCACAACAGGTTTGAGGATATGCATATTAATTACAATTTGGTTCAAGTATTTATAAAATACCAGTTTTTTCCTTTGTAATTAAGCGATAATTCGGTCAGCAGTTTTTTAAACAAAATGTCTCTTTAAAGTTGACAGTTCGAAAGGAAGCCAAACTTCCTGAAATACATGCTTTCAATTGTGCTCGATCTGTGTAAACATCGAAATTTGGATATTGGCAGAAGTTGACATAATAACAACTGTTTTCCCGTAATTTTAATAATAAATCGTTTCATTTCCCTCTTTCCATTGTTTTCCTTCAGGAAGAATACCTTTCCATTGAAAAATGATTATGAATATTTAACATAGACATTGGAATGATGCTTTTGGTCATTAAATTATGTTGTCACTGAATGAATAAGCCATCAATTCACGTTAAACAATCCATCATAACGGTACAATCCATCATAAGGATATCTTTCTATGTAATTATAAAGTAATTGTCAATAATTAATTTTTATTTCCTGTGAAATGTATAGAAATTAAATTCCTGTTTGAGAAAACTGTACATGTGGAATGAATGGTATACAATTGCATATAACCTTGGAAAGAGAGGAGAATATAAATTGTGACCTGACATTTTGATTGAGCGTGTCACGGACTTGGTAATTACCTAATTAGGGACATGTACAAATTAAATTTTGTCTCGTAATTCATGAAGCGAAACGTGTTATATACAACAGAAAAACCCCCCAGAATCTGAATAATTTACTTTCTTTCATAATTCGATATATGTTAAAATTATAAAACAATTATTAAACGAAAGAGAAAAAATATGAATTTCAAGCTTCTGAACTATGATAAATATTAAAACTGAACAAAACTATGTATATATTTCGGAGACAGCTTTTCACTGTTGTATGACAGTATAATAATTCTGAACTTTCTCTTGCTTTCATACTTGTACAAAATCTTCCCTTCGATTTGTTTTTACGAGACAATTACATTCTTTGAAGCGTAACTATATAGTTATCCCAACGTATATGCATTCTGTATTACATGTAAGACACGCTTCGTAAAATTTAATCGATAGGATCTGAAAGAGTTTCCTTTACCTGCAGGTATTGAGAATAAAAGAAGAAAAGTAAGAATCTCAGAGGAAGAAAACTAGAATGGAATTTTCCCGTAAATCCCATGATTGAAACAAAACAATATTTAAAAGAAAACCAAAAACTTCATTTTTTAAATTAAAAATCCGAATTTTTTTGTTATTTCTTTGTTTTCAACAAATTTGAAATAGTTGAAATACTGAAAAGCAATTTCAACGTTAAAATAAATAGGAGAAGGATACAAAACAATTTAAAATAATACAGTTCCCTCTGCATCATACCGTTTCCAATTCTTCTCTTTTTTCTGTTTATTACCTACCAGCCCAGAAGCAATTTCAAGTTTTTTTTTTTTTTTATTTAAACTGATCCCAGAGACATAATAACTTGTAAACAAATTTAAATTCTAATTTCCGATCTTATATTGTAGGGTTTATATACCTCTTATTATTAGGTCTGTCAAATATAATAATTATTTTAAAATTCATCTTTCAATAGAATTATAAATTTCTACTTTTAATCTATTTTCCTTTTTTACAAGATTAGCATGAAAAATTTCTTTCAGTAATAAATAAAATTTCTGAATAAGCAACGCAATGGTTGAAGTTTGAACGAGCTCTTACAATTAAGTAGATGCGCTTTATCTGAAGTGACTTTGTTCGAGCTCAGCTTTTAAGATGTTTTCGGAATAACCTTTTTAATGAAGCAGCAACTAACTTGAAAATTTTCTTCGCGAAATGTTCATTTCGATGTTACAGGTTACTTCGAATTCAACTCTGCTTTTCGTCTACCGAAATATTATCCGCAACGAAAAAACAGTCAAAGTATTTACTTGAGCAATTATAACTGCAGAGTGTACTTTTATAATTAGCAAACGAGAGACGAAAAGTTTAGGAGAAGTTTGACGACTATAGTTCCCGCGTATTTCTCTTTCATTTCTCAAAGCTCTTTCCTCGAATTTCCCTGAATTTCAAGCCCGCAACAATCTTTTCGATGGGCACAGATAGGGCTCGTCTTCCGTGTACTCATCTCTTTATAGGATACTGGTACTTTCTTTTATAAAAGGAAAAAAGCCTGGCAAAGTATCTAACCCACTGCTTGTTAGGATAGAAGAGATGAAAAAGAAGAAATGAAACAGAAACAGAAAATATCGTTAGTTGACTCAAGGAGCTTGAAATAAAAATAAAGCTTATGCAGCCACTGATCTTCAGAGATTGCTAACTTCTTCGCAGAACTTAAAAGAGAATTAAGAAATGCATGCCTACTCGTGATGTAATTTTATTCTCAGCATTTGAAAAGCTGCCCAAAAATTACTTTAAAAGGATTTTTTTTTTAAATTGAACGTATTTTGTCCATTTCCAGTAGGAGAAAAGAACTTTTTAAATTCTATTACCGATCGAGAACCAAGAATGGCATCTTAAATCATACTGGTCCTGATTCTCAAGATTCGGAAAACCATCTTCGTTAAATGATGGTTTTCGTTTTACATTTTCTTGCCTATTATTCAACTGAATTGACTTGCGATCGCTGGGTCCGAGTTCTCCGAGTAGGAAGGATCGATTTCTCAAGAAGCGATCAAGCGGAGTATTCGGAAAATCCAATTACCTGGCCCCCTCTATTCTTGATATATTCTATTCAATGCTGGATAGCACAAAAGCAACAAGAAAATAGAACAATATTAGTTTGCTTGTGAGAACGATAAAGAAGAATTTGCAGAACAGAAATTCAGCCTTCATAAAAGAGCATTTATTTCTATTTATTCGATTCCCCGAGAGCTTAAGATTGAGATTTTAAGACTCTTTTGAATAGCTTCAAATTCTTCGTTTAATGAGCCGTACTATTGTAGGTAAACACACAATTTTTAAAAGCTGTTTTACATCAACAAAAGTGTAATATTTTAAAATAAAAGACTTCATTCAGAAAAAACTGTTTGTCAATGACAAGGGATTAGTGTTTAACGAAATGAAAAGTAGATCTGAGCATCAGGACTTTGGGTCTTTCGTCGATTTAAGAAAACTTGGCAATGCAGCCAAGAATCTTACAGCAGTGTGAGCAAATCCAACGAGTAGATGATTTAAAAGCTCTTAATCTGCTTGAGAATTATATCATTGTTGCTGGTTTAACAGATGTACTCTTTGCTTTGAATGCACTCGGTTCAGACATAAATTATTCAAGCATATTAATGTTATGATTAAATTACCTACATGACTGATTTAAATCTATGCATTAAACAATATTCTGTTAAACTATCATATTTTGATGAAACGTTGCAAACCAACGAAAACAAAACCATGTTTCTCATATTGTTTCGAAATATTTGCCTTGCAAATTTTCGGTTTTTGATATATATCGTTTTCTGGCATGCATGCTACATTTCTCGAATTTCTTGCGTTCCGTTCAGTACCATACTCCTGCAATTAGGGAAACCTAATCCAATCACCGCAAATCGGTGCAGCCACGCTGTGCAATGTATTCCTGACTCTGGATGGAAATCAGTTCCTTCTCTAACGATGTTGCCCGTTGTAAATGAGTGTACATACGAGCGCTTTCAAAATAGCAAACATGTTACAATTACGTAGGTAAAGCATTATAACAAACGGAGAATCAGTGAAGTATTGTATAACTTCTAGCTACACTAATCATTTCACTAGTTTTCCATTGATTTTACAATAGAAAAATATGATGAAAATTCAGAAAGTCTCGCTACAATTTCAGTATATTCGTCATTTCATAAATAACTGCCTATTATTTTAATTATTCTACTTCCCTTTTGAAAATTCCTTAGCCTAATCGGCGATGCTCTATTGATCAAATAAATGAATTCCCTTTTCAATAGCAAAAATCGAGGAAAACTTGATCCTAAGTGGCACTGGCGAAAGCGCTTTCTAACTACCCTCAGGGGGGTGATGCAACTCGGATCTTTGCACAATATAGCACGTCTGATATTCACTGCCAAAGAAAAGCAGGTACTTTGTACTTCACCAACCAACTAGGATTAAAGCCTTGATAAGTAAAAGCTGCTTATCACCCTTGACGACGATCGTAGTCGAAGGTATCGTATCCCACGATACTTCTAATGACATCTTCAAATTATATTCAAGTATAAAGCTTTTTTTAAAACTTTTAGCAAAATTTATTCACTATTTATTATTCATTGATATTCAAAGAGTTATTCATTTCAATATTCATATATCCAATGCGAGATTTTAATCCTCTCACTCGCTAATTTTAAACAATAACAGTATTTTAAAATTTAGTATTTTAAAAACATTATCCAAGCTCAACTTTTATTTTTAATTATCAATTTAACAGTGGCAAATATTTAAACACCGTATGTGGAAAACAAATGTCTATACGCTCTTCCATTCTTTGAATCATACAATAGTAAGCGATAATAAGCACTTTAAAGCTTGTGCATTATTACGATGCATGCACTTTTTGGCTTCACTCATCCCCATTTAAATATGCAACAATGCATGATGCAGAAAGTAATTGTCACGTAACACGTGCAAGTTACGACCACGAAATGATTTTGCACGCTGGACGTGGATATTTTTGTTTAACAGAATATTTATATTTTATTTGCTTCTGAAAAATAGAGGAAGGAATTACTCTGTCCAGAAAAATTGTTCGGTGCACGAAATAGGACAAGCTTTTCTGTAGATGGAATATATTATAAAACTCTCGGAAGGAAGAGATTCAACTCGCAATTTTTTAAAAATACTAGCAACTATGATCCGTGCAATTAATTTCTCGTTTTTGCACAAAACATCATTATATTCCTTAAATTATGTACTTAAAATTCCTTAAGATATCGTTAAATCTTTTAAAATTACTCAAAACCGCACGAAATCTCAATAAATCTCTTAAACTTGCTGAAAATCTAATGAAATTTCGTAAAATCCCTGAAAATTACTTAAAATCCCATGAAATATCATTAAATTCCTTAAAATTCCAAAAAATGCCATGAAATTTCGTAAAACCCCTTGAAACATCTTAAAAATTATTAAAATTACTTAAAATTCCATCAAATGTCGTTAAGTCTTCTAAAATTACTCAAAATCTTATTAACTCTCTTAAAATTCCTGAAAATCCAATAAAATCTCTTTAAATTTCTTTAGATTCTATTGTAACACCACAATAACTGCTGACAAAATCCCTTAAATTTTCTGAAAATCATAATAAATTTCATAAAATTCCGTCAAATACCCTGAGAAATCCTTTAATATTTGTAAAATTTCAATAAATGTCGTAAAATTCTTATTCCTTGTCTTTTTTTTTGTTAGAAAAGGGTTAACTTATTACAATAGCGATAGATTTACATTGAGAAAAAACTTAGGCTTTGAGGAAAAAAATGCCACTTTCGTGGAAACGCTTATAGGGATCCGCATTTATTTAGTTTTATTTATATCATTTAATAATATTTATTTAAAAATATTTCAACTGTGAGCAATATTGAGGCATCGCTTTTTCGGAAGTATATCCAAGTTAAATAACATAAACTTGATATTTGATGATGAATGATAACATCATTATTGCACACGATACTAGAAGCTTTTATGCGTAGCTGAAATGTCCTATAGATATTAGATATGTCACGCAGTGCAAGAGGTATTACGAGGTAAACGAGGATATCTATGTGGAACACTGTCGAGATAACAGGCCACGAACACATCTGTATTCGGGTTAGTGCGTTTGTTTCACCCTCTTGTGCTCCCAACCCATCCTCACCGATCACCGAATCGTATATGCCATTTACCCTCGAACCAGTCCCGTAACCGCTACCACCACCATCACAGGCTGTCGCCCTCTTGGTAACCCACCGTCGTAACGTGATAATTGGCTTCACTGCAGACGCCAACGAAGAAGCGCCTTATTAAACTGAAAGTACACCTATTCGCACGCTTAAATTTGCATTCAACTCTGAGTGGGAAAAGTCAGAAATTCGGTGCTGAAAAGCACACGGGAAGAAGACTTTAATGGTTAATGCTTTGACTCCGTTCATTTTCCTCAGGTCTTCTTCCAAGAAATAAACGGAAAGTTTCTGTCAGAAACTCAAAAGCGAACTACCAGCTCTATAATATATCCATTTAGTCCATCTACACAATTTTATTCTACATATAAAGAAAGTGTAAGAGAGACGTTACCCGAAAATTTCAAAAAACTTGATTCAACTTTAAAAACTGATATTTTGAATAAATAAAAAAAATAAATTAAATAAATTTTCTTTTTATGTCCTATTGACAGTTCGCGTGCTTGCGTCGCATTGCCTCTGCATGTGAATTCTACGAATACTAGGAAGTTTACCCACCTGTTCTGATAATGTCGCCTAATATCATGTAAATGTTAATTAATATTCATGGAGCTAATTCCCCTTGGCGACGAAGCGGAACCCACGCTTGCTGCGAAAGTTTCCGTCCAAAATTTACGATCAGCCGCAAAACATATTTCCCGCGAATCGCAGAACTGCTGTCCCAGCGCAAAGTGCAGCTTCTGCTTTTACTCGACAGTGTCGGAATGATGATAATAATTTTCTTTGCTGTTAGACACGCTGCGGTGACAATTTCTCAAACCTAAAGTCTCGTTTCACCTTGTCGAAAAAGTCATGTGAAAAATGCAACAGTTTTTTACTGTTAAAACTCGACTTTTATCTATGTTATTTACGACTTTAGAATCTTTTGTATTGTTTTACTGTAATGTTTTCGAGTTGGCAATTTTGAGACACAAATATTCCACATTAGCATTGCAACTGCTGAAAAAAAGATAGACAAAATAGCTCTGAAGACGAATCCGCAGCTGTGCCGAGGTGTAAACGGCCCTGTGTGCCACACGAAGGGAATAATCGCATGTTGTTTGTGCCCTACCAATGGCAATAAAACGGAAGAACCTCTTGTTCACGATTCCATTCGGTTTTACCACGATATAACCGTAACCACTGTCGCAAAACCCGTCGTTTAACCCCGCATTGAAAACTCGTGAACAATGTTTTTACTCTACTAGCTTTTTCTCTAATGGAAATTCCAAGACCGGTATTAGCTGAAAAGCATGTCACCATGTTGAAAATGTAATTTCTCTAAATGAAAGGAGCTCAAATAAGAATTTAAGACACTACGCTATTATCCTACATGAAATTTACTTTTACTAGCAAACCAACATTATTTTCTTTCCCTTCTTACAACTTCAGGTCATTCAACGAGAAAATTCGTTACACCACTTATTTTAGGGAGGATTTAATTAATAGATTTTGTCCCAGAGAATTTGGGATGCATTATTTGCAGATTGAAAGTAGTATTTATAATTGAGCATGAATAAATTATTCGCGAGAGTCAGAGTGATTATTGACTAAAGTAGAATATTAGCATGATTAACCTACATTGAACAGACATGATCTATATTTGCGTCCACAATTATATCTTCAGTGAATTGATTAAATATAAAGTGATCCAAAAATTAACTCACCACTGGTCTCGGGGATCCGGTAACGTCCTGTGTACAGATATCAGATCGCTGGCGTACTGATTAAATGCATTATTGAGCCATCCATCGTCCACGAGTTTTTTTATTTCCGCAGTGAGATTCGTTGGTAGAACGACTGGTCTACCCATCTCACCAGGCGCTGCTGCATTCAGGTCTTTGGGAGCCGAAAGAACTCCACCACCTGCAAATAAAAGTAGAAAACTTAAAATGTGCAGAAAATTGAGTTGTGTAGAAAACGAGAGAGAAACGTGTACCCGAAGGAAGCCTGAAACGATTTCAATTTTTAGAGTAGATCCCATAATCATCACCCCTGTTGATATCTATGTTCTGAGAGCTTTCCCGCATAAACATGACTTTTATATGCCTACTATCCCGCGTGCGAACATCCAGTCTATAAGTTCTAAGCACCGGGCATATACATGAATGGCACATTGACTATAGTGCTTTTGAAAATTATTTTGTCCCGTTGGACCCAAGTTGGACTCTAGCGAGCAGTTGCAATAAAGGGAAACGACAAATTGCTTTAGTGCCGTCGTTGGGTTCAGCACTCAACGAATGCTGCAAATGTTTCTTCGGTACAAGACTCGTGTGCAATATGACAAAAATTGTCTAAAAATGAGGGAATTATAGGGATAGTAGTGGTTAGATAGTTCAATTTTAGGGAAAAAGAGGACATTTTTTTAAAGGATCTCTTTCACTAATAATAATTTCCTGCGGAAAAAATTACCTTGTTCTGGTCCAGCCTGATTGATTTTAGGCTTGCTTTGTCCATTTCCAGGTGTTTCTCTCTTTAAAGGTAAAACAGGTGGGACAAAACCATTGGCTACTTGAGGTGCTCCAAGTCCTGATGGCGCTAAACCTTGAGCAGCAATTCCGGCACGATCCTCCGTGTAAAGAAGGAAACAAACAGTGATCCAAACCGCTCCAGCTAGCACCGCAATTTTCAGCCAAAGAGACCTTCTCCGTGGAAAACCCATGACTATTTCCTTTTTTTTCTTTTGAAAAGGTGGATAAGGGTCGTCGTAGATTTTTCGATTTTCACCTTTTTAGCCTTCCGTTATCTCAACAGCATCTTCTATCCTCTCTTTCTCCTGTGAGACTGCTTATTAAACTTTTTATACCTCTTCAACCCACTTTTTCTCAAGTTTCCACCTCACTCCTGATATTCGAGATACTAAAGAAACTTAGATCAGGAATTTTGATCAAATTCCTCTCAAAACGTTTTCACTGATTCGATTCGTTAAGAGAAATCTTTTACACTCGAGGGATCACCGATCGTGTGCCATCGATCCTGTGATAAAACTGGGTCGTGAATCGAAGACTTGAAAAGCATTATCAAGATCTTTCTCCTCTCTTAATTACAAATTTCATGAGTCGATATGTGACTTATTACGAATTTATTGCATAGGAATCGTGTCAGACCGTTTGAAAAGAGGTCTTTGAGACTTATGACAGTTTATCACAGCTTTTTTGGCAGCTATTTTTAAATGCTATGCTTTATTTCTTGATATTTTTTTAATACTCGAAGATACTGATATATTCCTGATATGAATTTTCTCCTAAATGATATATCGAGCCGTTTCGAAAACCTGATACTCGTTTTCGATATGTACTATTATAAGTTTAACTTCCTTGCCCGTCACCACATCCTCTCCATTGTGAATTCTGAAACAGACAAAAAAATTCCAGCTGTAGAATATAACGGCAATATAATTTTATGTTAAATATTCCCTTTTAATCATTGCACTCATGAACTGTCAATTAGAGTTCATGTTACTGCCGGAATATATGACAAATAAATTCGTTAACTGTAACTATATTTGACCTGTGAGACCATTATTCGTAATTTCCCGGATATTCGAATTTCCTGCACATCTATAATTATACACTGGCTGTAATAATATGTTTAACATGCCAGCATCTCTTTCAAATTACAAAGTACTATTTCCAATAGTCGTGATCACAACTTTTAGCTCAGCCGAAAAAGAATCTTTTACTCATAAACTAGGTCATGCTAGTTTCTTAACAACTTTTAACAAGACTGTAATACATTATTATTACATTATCGTCTAACAGTCAACACACTCTCTACATCGCATCATATCCAGGAAACTTGACCTTCTAAGCATCCTGCAAGAGAGCTCGTTAATCGTTAATTAATATATTAACATGGTGTTGAGATTTCTTATTTCGATGATCATATCTCGGTTTGAGATTCCGGACGTCGATTACACTTTCCTCCCTTTTCTCATCATGTACGCGATATTGCGTAACTGGTTTTAATTTGCTTCGTGCAGATTATTCGGACTTTAGTGTGAACATACTGAACATGCAATTGCACTTTTCTCTCATTAGTTCGTCGCAGTGTCAGTTGCGCTATCTGTTAATCTATATACTAACATAATTATATGAACATAGTCTTACACGCAGGTTCTTTACTGCACGTGCTGCATTATACACGAACATCAGGAAATCGCTATAAATGCTTGCATTGTCCGCATCCTCCGTGTAAGAGACTCTACTTTCTCTGTATATTCATCGAATCCAATGCACACGTGTCGCGTTCGATCGCCATACGAGAATTTACTGTCTTGGGTAAAATTCCTGAAGAGCAGTGATTGTACCGCTAGTCTCTGGAATTTTCTTTAGTAAAACGTTCACTGGGAAAGAATTGTGTGGAAAAAACGATTTTTTTTTAAATTCACGAATATCTAATTCTTGGATTCTTTTCAATAAATTTTGCCCGCAAAATTTCCGGACAATTTCCACTTCTTTACTGCTTATAAATATAAATATAAGTTGAGTTGCAAAGAATGTGTAAAAAAAATAGAGAAAATATATATAAATAATAATAAATAAATAGCAGTCACCACACTACCTATTCTCATTTAAAAAGGTGTTCTCTTAATCTGAATCAGCGATAAGTATACCACTGATTCCAATTAGTGTATATAATTATAATGAACCAGTGAATTCCCTCTATATCAGCAAAATTCTGCTAATTCATCAGCGTGTACACGATAATTGGAATCAGTGTTATAATTAACGCTGATTCAGATTTAGAGATAAATGAGAAATAAGTTTCAAAAGAGTTTCTGAATTTTTTTAGGAATTCAAGATATTTTTAATCAGGGATTTAAAGAGATTTAAAGGATTTCAAGGAATTTTTGCAGAATTCAAAGTTCTAAGACTTCCAACAGATTTTTTACAAAATTTCAAGAGATCTTTTATGATTATAAAGAATTTGAAGGGATTTTAAAAGAATTCATAAGAATTTAATTTTTTTTTACAAGATTTCAAGAGATTTCAGGTGATTTCTAATGATTTTAAGGGCATGTGATACTTTACAATAAGAGCAATTTAGCTTCCCTAACTTTACTATCGAAATAATAAATAGTTTCAGGATTTTAAAGAATTTTAAGGAATTTTAAAGAATTTAAAAAGGTTTTAGGATTGGCAAGAGATTTCCTAAGATTTCAGGACATTTCTAATGATTTTAAAGAATGTCAAGCGAGTTCGTTTTTCCAGAGATTTTAAGGGATTTAAGAAAATTTGAAGGATTTTACGAGATTTAATCGAGTTTAGTGAATTTCGAGAAATTTTGAAAGATTTTAAATGATTTTGAAGCAGTTGATGGGATTTCAAAAAAATTCAGAAGATTTTAATGAATTTGAAGAAATTTCACAGGATTTTTAAGAATTCAAGTGGACTGAAGAATTGCTAGAAATTTTACAGGATTTTAAAGTTTCTTTTAAAAGGATTTGAAAATTTCAAAATATTTCAAAAGATTGAACAAAAGTTGCAAATATCAAATAAAAATAATTAGATTTATTAGTCGGAAAAGTTTTTTCAAACCGGAAATCCATTTTTCGAATGAAAAATAAAATCAAGGATAACCATCGGATTTTCCCGTATTTTTTTCAATAAAATTGTTCGTATTACAATTTTTGATACTTATCAAAAAGAAAAGTACGCGGAAATGTTTTTCTATTGGTGTTTGTGGCAATCTCATCACATAGAACTGTCATTGCACCTATAAGAGAGGTGGAGGATATTACGAGAACGAGCATGTCTGCGTCAAGCAGTAACTCAATGGCTGACAGATAAGAATGTAAAAAAGGAGAAAAAAGATATTTTCCCATAGAAATTCCATGTCTACGATCTCTTTATTCTTTTCGTCAAAACATATATTCCTCGGGGTATAAGCGTATTTTGCGCATCGCTGTATCTCGACGGTATGATTGAATATTTCAGCGAATGCCACTGAAGATACCGGTTTATGTAAATATGATCCTTGCAAAATCATCAAGTACGTCTGAGGAAAATTCTTTTCAAAAAGCAACATTACGGAAAAGTAAGAAAGGTCAGAAAGGTCAAAACGTATTTAAAATTGATTCGCATCGACAAAACTGCACAAACTTATTCTTTTCAACATCTTTTTCTCATATTTTATAACATAAGGCTTGTATTTAAACTAGAATAGCAGCAATCAATTATTTTTGGATTTAATGAAAGATGCTATAATGAAGTCTATTAATTTTATAATTGCACACTCGAGTAGTTGAATTTATCTGGAAAATTGTTCTTTAGAATTTTCTGTACTTCTGCCGATAATTCAATTTGTCGAATCGACTTTCTGAGACCACATTCTCTTAGGAGTTGAACTTCTGAAGTTGTTAAAAGGTTCAACTAGGTGACAAGAAACTCATCAGTTCGGGCAACACAGTAAAAGAAATCACGTGGTAAACGCGTCGAAGCACTTTAATCGTGAGAGGGTGCAAGAAAGCTTTTACAAGTACCAGACGAGTATATAGGTACTTGAAAAAGTAAAGGTGCTGAAACTTAAATTTATTCGCATTAGTTTTTTACTTCCGAATTTGATGTTCTCGACAAAATCTTTTCTGATGTTTATATTCTGCTTCATGATGACATAATTTGAGAACTAAAATTTAAAAGCCATAGCAAGGATGAATTTTAGTACCTGTGGTACTAAAATTCTTTTAATCTTTTATGAATTACTTCTTGTGCACTAGAGACTAGAGGATCATGGAGGATAGGCCACCTACACTCATAACACTTGCCAGTCTTCGGGCATTAGTGCCAGCCTGGCGAGTGTTCGTAACTCGTGAAGCAAGAGTGCTTTCCTCTTCCTTTTTTCTGTTGCCAGGAATGTTGGAAGGGCTTCCATTTTCCGGGTAAGTTTAAGCCGTAGCTGTATTGTCTCGAGTACATTTTTTATAGCAACGCTCTCTCACCAAGAGTGCATGTAGGTGAAAGTATCCTGTGATATATGTGTCAACACGCAGACAAATTAGTGCCCGGAAACCTAATAATCCCTTGGAATCTACGATGTTTCTTTGTTTTTCTACATAAAAAGCTGGATGCGTAATAGCCTTACTTAAGAAGATAAAGAAAACATTATTAGATAGATATTTAGTTTTAGATAATTAGAGCTACTCTTTTTTATTAATAAAAGTGCCAAACGATTTCATAAATGCAAAATTATAGTGATTAGAAAATTGCTAGCATTTTCTTATCAACTTTGATTCCTTCCGGGTGATCTGAATTTTTTTACAGCAATTCAACAAAGCTATTTGCCTCGTGTTTCTCAAAGTAAAAGTTACCACGGATAAGATCTTTGTTGCGTGTCACTGTTTATTTAGGTTATAGGTTCTATTTTCGTTGCTAGCTAGCTTACTATCGGCAAGTCACCTTTGCCAGTATAGTTTACTTTCTTGTCGTACACTCCTTCCAAATAGTGTTTACATCGCGGATCTTGTGTCTGATAAAGGTGGAATTGATAACAAGTCAAGTGCGAGTAATAAAATTACCGACACGCGAGTTGAAAGCGTCAAAGGAAACATCAAATTCCACTATTGATTTTTATCTGTGAGAGAAAAAATTTATAATCTTATCTTCTCATTGTTTTTCGTATCTTTTTCTTTTGCTTTTTGAAACATACGATTTCAGAACAAACATTCAGTTAATTGTAATGAAAAATCCTTTTTTCTTACTATGAATACAAATGTAACATATTATAATGTATTTTTTCAAAAAATGTTAATTTACTTTGGCAATTCCGCTGGGAAATGAAAGTTCTTTCCTGAAGGGTGAGCTTCTCTCTTTGAAGTCACTCAATTCCGGTGAAGCTACATTCATAAAGAAGGATTTAAAAATAATCCTACAGGGAGATTTAAAATTTCAGAAAATTGAGAAAGATTCTAAGTAACCAGACCCTAGAAAAATATTGAGAAAAGGCTTTATAAAAATAAAACAGACCTTTTTTCATCAGAATAAATGCTTTTATTGCTTCTCTACTAAAGGGAATTTTCTTGAATAAAAATGGGTTCAGATTGGCACATGCAATTGCCATATTGGAAGATTCGTGCATAAATTGAAGAAAAATAGTTCTTCCATGCCTACTTAGTTTCAATGAATCCACTTTGTAGGATATTGAAAGAAGTAGCCAAGTTTCCTTTAGATCCTTCTTCTTCACAATTTCTTGTCATTTTTCTATTTCTTTCTACTCTCGTTCTATTTTTTTTTTGCTGTTCTCTTAGAAACGTCGTCTTCGAAGTGAAAGACAATATTATTTCTGTACGAACACACACTGTTCCGCTACCTACTTCCGGCATCGACATTTTCCGCTTCTTTACTCGCCGTAAATGAAACGAAGTTAGCTCGAGATTTTTTGTCACTTTTCCGCGTTTTAGACATTTTAAAAATTAGGGTCACGTGTGGAAAATTCTGACATCATGAACATCATTTTCTCACCTTAATTTCCACCTGAAGACATATTTAATATCTGTTAATTTCTAATCTGAAAATTCTAGAAATTATAAAGATAATTATAATATAGATTTATCCGTTTGAACCTAGAAATAGCAGAGCAGAATGAACTGCTAAAGACAGGTGAATATCGAGTAGTGGAGGAATCTAAACTTAATGGGGACATAAAAGTTCTGACAATGAAAGGCAATGCTTCATACACACAACGAGGTAATAAAGAGTTAACGAGTTAACCACTAATGGGGTAATGGACATACCGAACGAATGGACAGATCCTGGACCTCGGCCAAATAAGCACCGAGTCTACAATAAGGATCCTCTTCTTTTATTTTACGGTTAATAAGTTCCATCATATACGACGCAATAAGCTCTCTCAACGGAAAACTATTTCCTCCAGGTAAAGAGCTTGCGATGATTACGTTCGTCAAGAAGTATCAAATGAAGATCTTCATCAGAAAACTTACGTGAGTTGAAAGCAGTATTTTTTTTATAATTCAACATATAAAAACGAACCAAGCGTGAACTCATTTCTGTTGTAATGTCGAATTTTTTCGATGTAAATAATAAGGGTTCTTTTTAACTGTCTGTTGGTAGAAGAGAATTTATTTGATTTTGATAAGAATTTACTTTCGTCTAAAAACCTTTTTCCTTTTCTTTTTCCAATTTCCTCTTTTTATCTACCGAGGAGTTGATGTCGAATCGTTAAATCTTTTCAAAATCCCTTGAAAATCTATAAAATCACTTAAAATCTCTTACAATCACTTCATGTACTTTAAAAACTCTTGAAAGCTCTTTAAATTCTTTGAATCCCCTTAAAATCACTTGAAATCCCTTAAAATCACTTCAAGTGACTACAGAAATTTCAGAAGAATTAAATGACTAATAGATTTCATGTGTCTTCAGGAGAAGATGAAGTCACAGGAATTCACATGAGCACAAATGAATTCACAAGAAATCAAGTGAATTCACTTAAAGTTACTGTAATTTTTAAATCGCTGTAATTTTTTTAAAATTTAAATTATGATAAAACTAATAATGTCCGTTTTTATTACTATTATCAAACTTCGTATGAGATTTATTTTGAGGAGGCAGTTTATAGATTATCGAAGTCAGCAATCTCCTAGAAGTGTGAAGAGATTAACGGACACCAAGGACGAGACGAAGTCACTAATCAAATTCAAGTCCTGAGGGATGTTCATGCTCGGTTTCTCGTGAGTTCGACTGAGTCAAGAAGTGACCCCGACCAAGTGGTGCGACCGATGTTAATTAATTTTATTGAATTAGCACCCAAAAACTGCCTTCCCTCGGCTTTTAACACTTTCAATCGATTTTAAATACCATAATCGACCTTTTGGCCTCACGAGTTTTCATTTCTTCGCTGATAGCATATTCAATCAACGTATATACGCTGATTGAATCAGTGGTTTATTTAAAGCTGATAATCAGCGAAATTCCGCTGATTCAGATTTAGAGAGAAACCAAAGAATGTTGCGAAAAGCAGATTCTAGAGATTAACAGATCAGAGAACATGCAATTTGATCGTTTTATCAAATCGTTTGTAAATGGCATTAAATTGTTCTAAGTATCACTCTGTGATGATTCTATGTAGAAACAGATTACAGTTAACATTCGATGTGAACATGAAAGCGTAAAATTATCGAATCCACTTTTCCTGATGTGTGTGTGAATTATTCAAAGGCTTTAAGCCGCTTACAATCTGCTTTAATCCTTAATTCTGAACGACTTAGGCTCTAACGAATGATGCTCTTCAATGTATTATGACATTATGCATATATATATATAGTAATTCTGTAATATTGCTGCTGTTAATCCTACGAAAGCAGCTATTTTCCCAACGAATGCACTGACAAAAAGTCCCTTGAAAGTTTACTCATTACCATTAGTTTTAATTATAACTGTCAAGTACTTTACCCTCTTACATTTACATTTTTATATAGAATGTAGAAAATGGAAGTCTAACAGTTATTTTAAGGTTTATCTTATGACACACACACGGCAATTATTTTACTTTCTGTTAACGTTAACAAATTTAATACAATATAAAAAGCATGACTACCGCTTTATTTGGTAGAATGTTTTAAATATTTTCTTGTGAACAGATACAACCAGAAAATGGAGATTTTTTTATTTCATTTTCCTCTCTCTGTTTTCAATTTTTATTTCTTCATCTAACTCTCTTTTTGATGTAACTTGTGCAGAGTTGGTTGCATTGTACTGATTCGCTTGCGTTGCAACTGCTTTATGGTCTCGAAGAAGGTGAACCCTCGACCCATTTGCGGGTTAAAAGAGGCAGCTTGGAAAAGCTTCTCCACCTTCTCGTCTATAAGGAACATTTTCGTGAATACAACGCAAATGTTGCTGCAAGATTCTCGCCAAGATGCCTCAAGACATTCTCACGGCACAAATTTTAACGCCACATGATCGAGCATGAACGACAGCAAAAAAAATATATATCAAACATTTTACGTCTGGCACATTTCCCAAAAGAAGACCCTGAACTTGCACTACCTTGACACGAAAGTGGTTTTTGATAAAATTTAACAGTCCGGGAGAAATTACATAATAAATTATTAATGATGTTGAAGAGAAATTCGTTACACTTATTGAATCTTTTTTTATCGTTAAACCTTTTTTTATCGTTAAACGAATTGAGAAAACTTAGAAACTTTTAAATCATAATTTCAGAAAAAATTTATGCTCAGAATTAGACTTTTACTCACACTACACTCAAACTTTTTTATAAAAAGCACAATCTCGAAACAAAGTTCATTTCTCTCGAAGAGAGATCAAGCGCTCTGAATAACGAGAAATTCCTTGACACGAGGTATCAGAAAATGGTCCACTTTACACTATATCCCTATACATGTAACACGTGTTTACCACCACACACAGAGTAAAGAATGTCCTACTATCTCGTCTGCACTTTCAAGACAGCATTTTTCACAACACATTGATTATAAAGATTATAAAAGACTAAAGGAACTCAAAATTTTAATTTCAATTTAGGTTTTTCATCTCTGCGAAAGTCTGAAAGAGAGCTGAAGTTTAACTAAAAGTTATACCGATTTTTCGCTTTTATGAGCAAATACTGCAAATATATGTAATAAAATACACTAATAATCGTTCCTCTATGAAGAAGTCTCGTAAAGCTTTGAACTAAAACTGATTTCCGCACCGAAGGTTCTAATAATTAAAGTTATGGCGGTATATATGGCGATTAAACTTTATAGTAGTGTTGCAGCTGTTGCGGAATAACTGGGAAAAGCAATGGCCCTCGTACCGAAACGCAGGAAATTTTAATCTTATCAACGTGCGAGCAACAACTTCCGGCAACTAGCTTGATTTTTACGCAAATAGGTGATACCCACCACTAGACGAAATATTTTGTAACCGGATAAAGAATGATTTAAAAGAAAGTAAGATCTGAAAAATATTTTTTATAACGATTTTTTAAATTGAATCTGAGAGCTATTTCAATACAGGAAATTGTCGATAATTCAATGTTTGATGGTGGAGTCTGCTGATGCTACATTTTTAGCATTTGAAGAACTGAAATGTAAAAACTTCACAACCTTTGATCGAAAAGCAATTTATGTGAAAAATGCATTATTAGATTATGAGCTGAATGAATCACGGTATCCTTTCTCCTGGATTAATAAAGGAGGAATGAGAAAGTGAAAAACGATTGATCTAGAGCCATCTCGCTGAAGTATCGAATCATCGAATTCAATTTCCCTTCGGTTATGTATCGGACTAACAAGTCTTTGATTTCCTATTTCAAATGAACCTGCTTCGTATCTTCCCATTATACAAAGAAGCGAAGTGGGGATTTCATGTTATGATCATCATGGTACACTAAATTATTATGAATGCTACATAACTTGAATAAGGGCCTATATCGAGAACACGTAAATGACATCGATGAACCCTCTCTGAACTATATACTAAAAGTTTTGAACGTTCAGAACTTTCCAGTCATCATTGAACTCACATTGAACTGTTGAAAATCATGAAATTTGTTTTTCAAACTTTTTTTTAAAAAACTTCAAATAGAATGAAAGATTTTTTAGCTGCGACTCAATTGACTTCCATCTGAATCAAAAGGGATTTTAAAAAAATGATTTATTTTATATTTAAACATATGTTTTTATCATGTGAAATTTATATTTCGGTTAAAACAAAGAAAGAAGAAGCTGTTTCCAACAATATTCAATATATTAATTTTGTACGCGAATAACTGGCCTCACAATACAATCCATTAATCGCGTTTGTTGATGTTCACGCGTGTTACGTGTATGAGTAATGTACAGTCGTGCAATGTGTCATTATGTGCAGCTTTGATAAGCGCAATACGCCTACTGCGAAATGGAATCTGTATTATGAACGCTATAATTAAGCGATATGTAGGTAGGAATATAATGTTAACTTTATGAAGCTTTGGTTTAACACATTATTTACGCATCCAAAATTTACGACATAATATTTACGATAATATTACTTTTGTTTTTTATCAAATATCGATATAACATTACTTTTCTAAATGTAGTTTAGATCACAATGACAAAGTTGCGATTCTGTACAATTTATATGTATATGTATACATGTACAATAATCGCAAGAAGAGAGTATCTATCAAAGAGAGAGTGCTTACGAGACTCAATTTTTTAAGGCAAGACAACACAATGGCTTCTAGAAAGAGATAGGACTGAAGATTTAAAAAATGCACTTTAATGCAAAATCACTTTCTATCTAAGTATTTTCAGAGGAATTTTTTAAATATAATATGCATGGAAAGTTAAAAACTGCAACTAGTTACTTTTACTAGTTTCTTTTTTTGTTCTAGTGCATGGATTTGAATTTTGTATCATTTTTGAATATATTTTAATTAATTCTGAAGATTGTATTTCTTATGTTCCCAAATTAAGCATAAATATTTCAGACTCGATAATTTGTCCCAGTGCTTTATCTTCCACAGACATAGTCGATGGGAGCCAAAAATAATCTGATTCTTTTTTTTTTCATTTTGATCAAGGCCGATGGCTTCATTGTAGTACCAACTGGAATTAACTGAGCGACCGCGCGACGATCGATGAAAAATTAATGAGATGGTCAGCTGGTACGGACGCATTTGATGGACGAGCATTTTCTATGTATGTGTACTTTCCATGGTCAGTTTGCTAGGGAAAAAACGACGAGTCTCGACGAGATTCGGGGAAAATCCGGAACCACCTGGCTCTCGGTTTTTTCTACCCGGTCGAACTCGTCAGATGTTAAACGCAAAATGCTCGCGACAGTTCGCAAAGTAAATAAATTAAGCAACGCTTCCTTGAAGTATGAATAAAAACTGTCAAAAGCATTCTCTCAGTTTAAAGTTGTCGACTTTTTCACTAAAACATAAGGTGTAAAATGAATTACTAAAACTTCTTTCTTTCTTTGAAGACATGAGAATAACTTCTGGATAAAGACAGCTGACCCATAAATTTAAGCTGATCCATAAAAATCCGATTAATTTATCTATTATTTAGATGCCACGTTCAAATGGTTTTTATTTCAAATTGATTCGATTGAACTCCTGAAGGTTATTAATAAACTTTAAATTACTGATAGCAACGGGCTATTTATGTACCCTCAATATTCGGAATTCATTTATGATTAATTCTGAACACTGAATCTCTGTCGTCCGAACCAAAAAGTTTAAGTGAAATTGACCATTTCGACAATGTCACTTACCTAACTTTTTAGTTCGGACGGAAGATCTACTGGAGTCGGTTTATATAATAAACTGTTTTGAGTCACAAAAAAATTGAAATGGGAAAAAGTGTTACTTTTACGATGGAAGAATATTGAAGAACTTGATATCATGATAGCACTGGTTTGGTTATACTTCAAGGAGGTCAATAGAAAGAGGGACTAAGGAAATAGAAATTTCTTTCTCTAAATGTAAAAGGTAAAAGTTTGCGAAATAGTATGAGGAAGAACTGTGAGAGATCTCCAACACCTGGACTATACTCAACTTGTGGAAAGGGGCAAAGGAGACAGGGATCAAGTCAAGGGTGGGTGGTAGGTCAAGAAGAAAGGAGACGACCGTTGAGGTCGACCATCTCAACGCGGGAGTCGTGTTCAATTAAACCGTCACCACCCGCGGAAAACTTTTATATGAATGGGTTTCATTACGTCGTGGACTTATTAAAGCCACCTTCGCGCTGACATTAATATCACGTGACGCGGGGTTTTGTTGTTGAGCAGCTTCGCTCTTTGCCTCTTGCCTTTTGAAACACTCTTGTCTTTTTCTTTTGAACTTGTAACTTGAAGCTTTAAAAGTTCATTCTTTGTACAGTACCATAAGGGCGATTTTTATCTTAATCCTTACGGTAAAAATTAAAGTATTATATGTAGATACTTCTTTGTAATGATATAAATAAATTTATAAAAACCTCGAAGTCTAAACTTAAAATATATAATTAAAATATTGAAATAGTTTCAGAAAATATTTCTTGGAAACTTTTTCATTGAAATGATGATTGAAAAGTTCTGAACGTTCAAATGAACGAATTTTTGTATCGATTGTATTTGTATTGTATTTGATTCATTTACATTGAAAATAATAAAGAATGAAATAAACTTGTAATCCTGATTGTTATTTTTAGTTGGCAAAGTATTTCTGGATAAAATATAATTTGAAAAAAACATTTCGTTCATTTGAACGTTCGCAACTTTATTCACATGAAATGAAACAAATTTGAACTTACGATTGGGATTCAAGACGTCATCAGAATTATGGGTCACTTCGCTCGTTATCCGTTGTAGATAGCTCAGAGTTATTAAATTTCTGAGTGATTGCCAACAACCGAACCTGGAACAAAAGATATTGGATGTGAAAAGCGAAATCACTGGTGCGTTTCTTTTAAATGAATCTTAAGTATTGGATTTCACTTCAAAAGATTCAGTTTCGATGCCGCACGGGCTGTCCAGGTTGCTCGTTAATAATTAAGAGGTTACGGTAATGAACTAGGTTGCTTAATTAGAATCATAGATTCATAGGAACTTCAGTCATTTTCTGCATCATTCGTTGTCAAAAGCTCCATTTTAGATAGTGCAATTGAAATTGGAGTGCAAAAATGAGATATCTGTATTTAGGTCAGCAATCAATCGTCCACTATGGAAACGCAAACCGAGTTTATTGATCGTTCTTGGAACTACATTTTTTCCCTTCCTAAACAAATAATAATAGAAAAAGAGAAAAGGGAATTTTATAAATTTTTTATCAACTTTAACCCTCGGTCCTTTCTCTGGGTCAATTTGACCCATACAAAAATTTTGGTTGTGTATACGTTTATGGAAATTCATAATTTCATAATTCATAATTTTCGACCTATTCTAACTATAGTTGGATGTTCTGACTATACCTTTTAAAAAAAGAAATTTTTTTTTCGATAATTTTTTTTTATTAGTAATTAAATTCAAAATTATTTTTTGATCACACCAACAGATTCTGCATTAGTTATATTACATCTCAAAATTTGTTTCAAGTCAATCAGATGAATAGCTATGAAATGGTACGCGATCAAAAAGTGCCAGGGTCAAATTGACCCAGTGTAGGGATCTCGATCGAAAAAATAGGTGTAAGGACGGAGGGTTAATAAAAAGTTGTACTTCTCGGGTGTAAATATTTTTTCCCATAAATTTATATTTATTTGGGAATTGACAACATTGGGGTGAAAAAAAAGGACAATGGGATTACGTAGGTCGGTAATTCAATTTGTCAACAAAATAAAAGCACGTCTCGAAGTGGAAGAGATCGAAGAGAGAAAATACCCGCACCTTATACAATTTACAACGAATGGGGAAAGTCTCTGGTTTAAGAGAATTCTAGAGATCACAGGTCACGCAAAGGAGATCTTTTCTCTAATATAATGAAAAATAAATTTATTTCTTTCATAAAACGATATTGTATAAATCGTAGTCATGTAGTAACAGTTCGTGTGCCTTGGAATTTTTAAATTAAAAATTCCGAAAGAGAAAACGAATAAAACAACTTTTTATTAAAAAAGAACTTTAGCAAAGACGGATCATATCCTAAAAGATTAATTGAAGAAAGTAGAACATAAAATGAATAAAAAATCTTTATTTCTGATATGAGAAAATGGTTACGTTCATCGTATCGTATTTCTTAGTAGTTTAGTGACTCTGCAATTAAGCTAAATGATCAATAAATAATTACTATACCAACAGAGAATCACTCAAAATGTAGTCACGTACGCCATGCACCAATGATTCCACTCAGTTTTGCAGGAAACGATTACAGCAGATACACCAGCTGTCTCGACTGACCGGTTTTACTAACGGAATGAAGGGCAGAAATATTTTTTCTTTCTCTCATGTCAAGAAGTCGAGAAATTTATTTAAAGAGCAAGTGGGGCGTACACTTTTAAATAATTAATTACACTTTACGTTAGAAAAGTGTTACAAGTGATTCCACTTTTTTGTTTTTCTTCTTAATCATCAATACAATAGTAAGAAAACTAAATGAGATTAAAAAATGCATTTACTAATTTAAAATTGATGAAAGTACTTTCCCTTGAACAAATTTTCGAAATGGGCTTTCAATGTAAAAATTGTATTCATCTTAAATTCTCATCATGAAAGGTGCTCGCGCGTAAGATTATTTCAGGATGAAAAAAGCCCTTGTAGTAGTTTGAGAGGTCAATAAAGACTCCATGAAAAATTCATCCATGAAAAATTTAATTAATCCTGGAAGGAGCTGAGCAAACTCCTTAACTTCTCTATAAAAGGACTTTTCACCGAGCCATGTACATATTTTTTCTTGAATATATTAAGACTGAATAATCGTGGAAAATAAAATCCATAAAAACCAAGTTATTTTATATAAAAAACAAAGCTATTTTAATTAATTGAGCGAAATCCACAAGGCATTCCTTGGCTTTCAATACAGTTCCATTCAGAACGTAAACTCCATGTTCGGTTTATCGTTGATGATCGAATCCCATCGACTCCGTCACATGGGTTTACACGAATTTACCATTAGGGTAATCCGACAATTGTAGCAGTTGCAGCAATGGCTAATCGCATCGATTGTAGATTAAATCATTACTAATGCAGATGGATAATCGCAAGAGACATGTTCAGTCTTGAGCATTATTCCAATCTTAAAAGATTATCATAAAAGTCTGAAATTGTAAAAGTTTAAAAGCAAAGGAAAAGAAATGCAATAAACTTCAAAACATTAAATCCTTCACTGCAAAGCAAAACATTCTTGCGGTAAAGAAATTAATTTATTTCATTTCCTTCGAGACTTTTGAGCCTTTCATCAAATTAATATTTTTTAATATTTTTTTAAATACTAAATTCGATATGAAATTGATATTTGAAAAAATCGATTCTAAAATTTTTCATTTAAATCGATTTGTGTATAATGCACTGCTGAAAGGATGTCTGTAAACCTTACAGAGCAAAAGCAACGGTATTTTGTCCTTACTTTGAAAGTCCTCGTATGGAAGCTACCAAGCTACCATTACAGATGCATTTGATTGCAGTTAACTTCTCTGCTTACGCGTCTGACCTATTATGTTCGACCACTTTTTGCCGCGGGCCTCGTCTGGCAGAGAGAGAAAGAGAGAGCAATATGCGGCAATTTCGCAAGGACGATTCGAAAAATGTCATGGGTTCAATTTCAAATATGCAGATGATAAAAACGAAAAACGTCAAACGATCCTCAAAGTGGCGATTTTCAATTTTAAAGTTAAACTTATTAAACACCTTTCCTGCCTTCAAAAACTTGTTCTTTTAATATATTGATCGATAGATAAGCATATTGCAGTGTAAGCTCGTTTAGTTGCATACCCAAATTTAACTCCTAACCAGATGTGCATAAACGTTACGGCCCTGAACTTCGCAAGCTCTAGAGAAGTGCAAGCTGTGCACAATACTTGTGAGTTAATCCTCGGTCTTCTTGTAAGATAGCAGCTTAGCTTGGCATAAGCTGCATTGTGCCAAGGCGTTATATGGGCACTATACAATGCTTTGGTCATATTGTTTCCCACGATGGAAGAGGAATAGAAGAAGAGAAAAGAAAATCACAAAAAGGACTCTTTGGTGGTGTTTGTTGACGATGCGGCGTTGTGGTTTCGTTGTTTTTACCAAGCTTTGAAGTTTTACTTTAACCTCGACAAATTAATGGTTAATACTATGAAGGACAAAAAAAAACTACTTCTTGCTCGTTAACCAAAGAATGTACATTTTTTAACATGGTGTTTTAAATGTGGAGTGAAATAATTCAAATAAGATATAAGAGAGTCCTAAGAAAGTTTTGTATTATATTTTAAAGGAAGGCTAAAGTGAAACTGGATACTTTTTGAGCTTCAGAGATAAGAGGAGGTAGTTTTAATCAACAAACAAAACGACTTTGATGACAAGGAAATGCTTAAAGTTCCTTGACGTCTGAACGTGTTTCCTTAAGTGTACAGTCGGCAATAGTTGCGCAAAATAGTCGTCTGAGATAAGAAGAAGAAAAATCTTAGAGGCTGGATTTGTCCCGTGAGCGCATCGCGGAAATACGAAATTAGAGAGGAAGACATTCTCGAAGATAGAGGGGATGCAAAGGGCTGCCTAGAATGTCTAGATAGCCCCTGGGTCAAATTTACTTTAGCACTTTACCACACGCGAATTTTTCTTCTTTTTGTGTCATCTCATTCAGAAAAGAACTTTTTTTTCCTTCTATGATGAGAAAATCTCGTCTGGGTGTAATCTGCAAAAAACTTTATGTGATATTGTATTTCACGGAACAGCAGTAGACGACATTTTTAAACCCAGTTACGTTTACGAGCATATACTGGAATTTTATAATTACGCTGAACTAAGCTGGAAAATATTTTTATAACTTATAAATTCTGAGCATCTGTTTTTAAGGAGGATCGGGCGCTATGAAAAAATGCAGTCAATTTCATAAGATTGAGATATTTTATGTCTTCAATGCGAAAATATTTGTTAATTGTTTTTAATGGAATATTCATTCGTTTCTTTTTTGCCTTATAACTTCAGCAAAACTTTTCGTGATCCGGAAAAATCTAAAAAGTTTTTCAATTTTTGTGATCCCCGTAAATCATGTGACCAATAAGATTAATCGAATCTGGAAAAGTTTTATGCAATCTAACGAATCGGAAGCTTTCCTGAAGGAGGAATAGGAAATCGTTAAAATGATTGGAAAGCTGAGTACACAAGAGAAACGAAAGGCAGAAATAATATTCCAACCACAGAATGTCCGAGCTATGATTCAATCACTTCAGTTTTTAAAAAAGAAGTTTATTGAACCAGTTAAAATTTGAAATCAGATTTTTCATTTGATTTTGTAGGAAATCAAACGAAAAATCAAATTCCCTTCAGAAAATATGGATAATACTGATACGTAGCAATCAAATGTTGGTTTATATGATGTCCCTTTTTACGCGTGGATTTACAAATGTGCTTTTCGAAAACTATGCCCATTTGTTCCAAACGGTGATGAATGCAGGCAATGCAATACACGAGATGAAATATGAACGGCAGCAAACGAATATCTTTTTTTTCGAGGTGTGCTCGAACACGGTATCGGTAACCAGTGTTTCGTAATTCATAGTCGACCCATATATGTACTCATCTCTTGTATTTGAATTTGAAAACGAAAAGCGATGACCCAACGGGAAATTCATGCTGTTGTCAACGTGACAAAACTTTCAAATATTTCACCTGAAAATAGCAACTCTTTTCCCATCATCAAGATATTTTTCATATTGCTCCAAGGATAATATAAAGTAGACAATTCCCTGATGTAGAATCATGTTCAGAAAAAATCAATAAGTGAATCCAACTATAATTAAGTAAAATGATTTTTTGATTTATATAATTAAAACGAAACAATATGGTATATTCTGAACCTTAAATTACGTACGAATTGATTATTAGCGTACTGAATAGTTTTAAGCTCCACTCCTTTGTTACAAAGTAGCTAACTAAAAGGTCGAGACTACTATAATGCATACGTATATGCAGTTAACTATGAATCATTCTTTTATCGGAGCGTGCGATTTTTCTTGCCTGCACGTTTCCCAAGTACGCCTTAAACTATACTTGACAATAGCGCCGCTGCTACATTCTTCAGTACACATAATGAAAACAAAAGTATATGTAAATATCACTTAACAGTACAATTTAAAATTTATATTTATACTCACGACTTAAAGCATGGGATTATGTTCGAAATATAAAGAGGGAGGGGAGGTGTCACGTCTACTGACGGAAGTTTAGTTTGAAGTTGTGAACTTTAAACTATAAACTTTTGACAAAGACAGCAAAGTTTTTAGCATCATTTTATTTTTTAAGAGATTAACATAAATTGCAATGTATGACAAATTCTTTCAAAAGTCATGAATAAATCCCCGGAAGCAGTGGGTCTGAATGGAAGACGGAAAGTCGTTTTCCAGCGGAAAAGGAAATCGTGAAAGCGCGTCGCCCCATGAAGAGAAACGTTTACGTTGCAGCATCGAACTTGGCGCCCTTCTGCGACTATATCCTTGAAACCAACTGAGTTTTATAAGATGGAAGTCGTCGGCAAGGGAAGTGGAGGCTAAAGACCGGAACAAAGAGAAGCAAAAGTAGCTGGCAAAACTCCGACGGGAAACACGTCAGCTCAGGTGCCAGATGGAAAAACGGAAAAGCGTTTCGCAATTTATGGGATGAAATGCTAATGAAATTCTAGTTAGCGATAGCAACTCACCCACTTTTCTCACTTTCATCCCTCCGCAGACTTTCCTTTAACCCTCTATTCCTCTTAGCTTTTTCCTACCCAAATCGGCGTGAGTAAATCGCCACCATCCTCTTTTCTCTTCGGCGTCCGATAATTCGAACATAAATTCAGAAGGAATTGAAATAAAAACGAAATCCGATCGAACTACCTTTAGAACAGTTTTTTTTTCTTTTGAACGAACGACAAAAGAGTACACGAAGCTTTCTTATAAACGGATATTACTTTAAAATTTACTAAGATGAATCAATTTTCTCCAAATTTCTATGATTTTTCCCTGAACAATTTAACATTTCTATCACACTGTCCCTGATGTGCTGTTTTTATAGCTTCTTCCCTATTTTCCAGTCTCTATTTTGCAAGTGAAATAAACATCTTTCATCGACAATTGAACTTCAACCATCTTCGCTGGCATGAGTAATGACAGAGTTGAATAACAAAATTAAGTTGAATCTTTCTATCTTCTGAAATGAGCCAATTTATTTTTTTCTTTGTAGTAAAGAGAGAAAGAAAGATAATATGACATGCAAAATCTTTCTCAAGGTGTTTCAAAGTAATATCTGCTCCCGAAGGAAACTTGAGCAAAAATGCTAGAGGGCATTGAGTTTCATCTATTTGCAAGTAGAAATATGACTTTGCATTTCAGAATTGGTTGAAACAAGGGACAAACTTTTTCATAAGTTCCTAGGCCAAGAATGTCGATAAAAGATTATAAACAACGTATTGCTATAAAATGTTTACACATTCAGATTTCGAGAATAGATGATGCGCCAGCTCATCAGTCTGACTCATCAGAGATATCTAGACTAGGAAATCGCAAATCTTTCTTCTATATCCTTTGAGACTTTAATTATCTGACTAATCGCATCCGGGAATCGCCGAATTTTCTGAATATCCGGCTGGTTGGTCACGATAAGCGAAGAACCGGTTTCGTGTATAGCCACAAGGGGCAAATTCGAGGCTTTAGTGCGATCCGCACAGTGTACTCAAGTGCATCGTGACGTCCGTAATCGATGCACCGACACAATCTGGCTTGGTGGCATTCATGTATCAGACATAGTGTGCCATCAAAAACCCTCGTCGAAGATCACGAACTATCAATCTCTGTGGCTCTGCCGGTAACGTACAGGAAATCGCTCGAAGGCTATTCTCATGAAAACCTAGTGCAGCTACATAACAAAAAAGAAACACATGTTCGTCTTATTGGATAAGATATAACCCATCTCTCTGACCTTAACCGAAGTAGCTATTAACGAGGAATCATCAACAACGTTAAATCAAGATCCTGACATGCTTTTACGTCTACAGGAAAAGTAGTTAGATATCCAGTTTGTAAGAACATTTTCTGACACTTGATGTTTACACTGACGAATGTGGACTACCTTTATAGGTAGTTCATTTTTACCTTTTAATACATCTACTGTATTATTATTATGTAATTACTTCTGTAATCTACGTTTAAATTTACAACGCGCTCAGAGCATTTTGTCACGGTCGGCTATGGTTATATGCTTCCACTAAGACCCTGCAATAAAGCGACAACGCGCGAATACGAAGCTAATGGCTCTATTTTCTTAACTGCATCTTCAATTTGTCTTGTAATTCAGCAACTACTTTAAAGAAGACATTACCGAAGCAATAAAAAATCACTGAATTTCGAATTCGCACATTAATTGCAACTAGTTATTAATTGCACCTTGAGTCCTCGATCCGTAGAATTTTCTTCTACTCCATGTTAACTGCTCCAACTCTATTTCTTTTGGGAAACGTATGACGGATAAGGATGTAAGAACCATTTTTTAGGTATGTTATTTTTCGTAAAGTTAGCTCATTTTTCTTCGAAACTGTACCTCTCTCCTCTCTTTTCTCTTCACCCACACCCAGCGCCACTCATTCTTTCTTTCACTCCTGCGCGACTCGAGCAATGTGAACGAAGGCCACGATCCAGATCTTGGCCTTTGCAAAACCAGTTCGTGGGGCCAGGGCAAAACCGGGGTAATGTCGGGGCTATTGACCTTAGTTCGATCCGGTCTGGAGTCCACATTTCTCGCATTATGATGCACCTAGTGGATTAATTAGGGTTCCATCTAACAAAGCTTCCGATGTGTTATAGATCGACTCTCTTGTCGTAAACGATATCAGCATTAGTGCTAGCACTGTGACACGTTACTAACAATCAACTGTTATCCTATTAACGAGGGAAATCGGATTAAATTCTTGTGTGTCGTGAAATGTAAACTGTCGACAAGGCTTCATGCACACTGACAATATCCAAGTATCGGATATGGTCGTCAGCTCAACATGAGATTGAGGAGAGACCAACATAAAACTTTAATCAAATTATTTGCAAGCTTCTGGCTTTTAATCTCCCTAGGAGAGGAAATTAGCGAATTCGGGTCAAAGTATTAATTTAGGATATTAAGTATTCAATCTATCAACTAATAATTTTAAATGCACCCAAAATTTAAATAAATTAAAATTCAAAGCCTTCCAGATTAGACAATCTCCAAATAAAAAGCATTTAAAATTATTTGCACTTTCAGTTGCATATAATTTAGAAAATTTTATTTTAAGGAGTTTAAGTCTATCACCATACAGTATATGGATAATTTGGAGATCATTTTGTAACAGCATTAATGGATATTTCACTATTTTAGAGAGTTTCAATTATTACTAAATTCTCTGAGTTCCCTCACGACTTGAATGTCAATAATTCGATAATTACTGTCGACATATATACATATGATTGCTATTACTGTTCTCTATCTCTATCCCATTATCACTATTTTAATACTGATATTAGTAATAAAAGAAATTGGAAATACTGAGAGATAAACAATTTAATTAAAGGAAACATGTCCTTAATTAAAATTAAATGTATATTTAGATTACTATATTCTCAAAGGAAAAACATGTTTGTGCAGTTTTTCTTGTGAAAAATAAAATGCACTTTATATGCAATTATCGAATTTATGCAAATAACTTTTAACTTATTTTTTCTTTACCTTTTGTTCTTCCTCCCGTTTCAAGCTTGACACCTGGAAACAAAAAAGAAACTTTGGTTTAATAATCAAACGAACAAGAAATTTAATATCCTAACATGAATTATTTTCCTATTTTTGATATGGGATTATTAGTGGCAAGAACTAATTTAATAAAAATCTCCAACAATATTTGAGGAACTATTAATGTTAAAATCTATACGTGTGGAAAAAATTCTAGTAAAATATGTGTGTAGCCACACAGCCTTTTGAAAAAGCGAAATGTTAGTTGATAAAAACTAGCAGTGTACCAGAAGTCAAGAAAGATAAAAATGGAACACGATATATGATGAGTAAAAGTGAAAACGTAGCAAATATCCAGACTTATAGTGTATTTGATTCATCCGATGTTTTACATGATGAATGGTCATTGGCCAAAATGGTGCGTGCACATCCGTCAATTTCCCAGTTGCATCAAACTTGAAGTACCTTCAATATCCGCTATTCCATTTAAAGCCAGACAAAAAGAGAAAGAGTCAATGAAAAAAAGCTGAAAATTATTTTCCGTGATTCACACGTCAAATTTATTTTATTTCTACTGAAAAACTATCTGATACCTTCCTACTATAAATATAAATGACGGAAATATAATTAACAATTATTAATCTTTCAAAATATATATTTTATTCTTTTTTTACTATATATTTTGTTGATTGCTTGGCTGTTTCCAATTTTACTAAAATTTTTTGAGCTTCGAACTTGCACAAGTATTCTACAAAAAATTTCCAGGTTTTTAGTCAAATCCTCTGGATAGCGAAATTTAAATTCCTCTACCGATATAAACCCCTGATCAACGATATCACTTCCAGTTTCAACTCTTGCATTTCATTTTTCGATGCAACAAAATATTATTTTCGGTTCATTTGGAACCGAATGCACTATTGTCAAATATTGTATAATGATAATAATGCATAAACTTTCTTTTTATTATCACGAATCTCTGACTCGAATATTTAAAACTCTCGGAGGAGAGTTTATATTTGAAATTCTGTATTTTACTCGCTTTTGGTTTGAAGTCTGTGGAATTGTTTTAGTATAGTGCTTCAACTGCACCGGTGCACTTCCGGTTGAATTCGTTCGTCGGTCGCAATATTTCCTTCGAAATGCTGTAAATCTCATATGTTGTTTCACGCTCTGGCTGATAATGAATTATGCAAATCCGGGCGCTTGACATCCGGCAATGAATTTCGAAAATCAGAGGTATACGTTACTGCACCGAAAGCCAGAGAAGGGGAGAACAAAATTGGTATAAAAAAGTCGCCTGCTACAGGACGTGATATATCGCAAACGCACTCTGTGAGGCTTGTCCGATTTTACAAATTAGCAAGCAACTGCACTCTCTGAAAATCGCTACCCATTATATTCGACCTGTCCGTCCCTCCCCTTCCATCTCCATCTTTTTTTTTTGGAGAGAAGAGTTTAATTCAAAAAATTCACAGTTTAATTTTATATTCTCCTGAATACGAAGGCAGAGATGAAAAGTCGTTGAATCCACAAAATTAGGGCAGGCATCAGAATAATAAATGTGAACATCAAAGCTGCTCTGCTCGTAAACATTAACTTCACGTCAGGGTAGATTACAGGAAAGGGGTACCAAAAAATTTACATGAATCGTGTCAAATTAATTAGATATTTAATTTCATGTTTAATTCAAAAGTTCTTAAGCCATCGCACAAAAATATGGTTGGAGTCATTTCTTGGTAAAATGAATCGAGTACTAAAAGCAGATCTTTCGGATTTTTTTGCAGAAAAAATTTCTAAAACTTAAAACTTTCGAAGTTGAGAATCCGGAATATTAAACCTCACAAAGAAGTAAAACTTCCCACCTTCATTTTCCGACCGTATTTTTGAACATTTTACCAGAGTGCTTATGACTACAAGGGTATGGTCGAAAAGCGAGTTTGACTCTATAATCTCTAATGATCTGTACAGGCTCTTAGCGGTTCTGCCTTGGATAAGCCGAAAAAAGAGATGAAGATCTTTCCCATTACATAATCCATCCAACGTTTTCCGGATGTTCCGCGAGTTGGGAGCAAGACGTGAGAAGGAGATGAAAAAAAAACTGAAGGGTTCAGCGAACAGGGAAAATGTGGAAGAAGGTCGACAGGAGCAAGAACGACGGGATCGCAGTTAAGAAGTTTCTTTCCGAGTTTTTTTACGTTATTCCGAGGGAGGTTACCACTTCTAAAGGTAATCCTACTTAGGAACTTCACCAATGCGCTCGCTATGAATAACGACCTCGGATTACGCAGAGGGAAAGTCATGTCGATTTTCTATACTTCAGAGGAAAAAAAAATTGCCGGATTTAATGCTTTCTCGGTATATCGAATAAAACATTGTGGAAAGAATTGTGAACATCAGAAATTAACTTGATGACCTTGAAAACCACAAGAGGAATAATTGAACATGGCTTGGGAATTTCAACTTTCACGAGACACCCACGTGAAATGGCCTTCGCAGTCTATAGCACGTGATACGATCAAACTGTATAGTATGTATATACTGTACAGGACACATCCTGATATTCATGATATCGTGAAAGTAAATTTCGCTGACGGCAGCGATGAGAAATTCAATTTGGTTTTATAAATAACTCTATAAAACACTATTTTCAATTGCTGTTGATCGGTTATAAATCGAAGAATAATTCGATTTATAGCGGGAATCGGTAGAAATATTTTCAGAACAGAAACTATATAACTTGTATTCAAAACCTAGTCAATAAAACACGAATATCGAACTCAGTCAATTGTTTATTTTAAAAGACTGAGTTTATAATATTGTACTAAATTTAAAGTTTGAAATTATAGCTTTCGCGATGAGAAAATCCATCTGAACTTTTTAAGTAAAGCAGGCTGCTAACTATAGATATTTAATTGAATTTGCGCTCGAGATTAAGACACTTTATCATCCATGTTATCAAATTTAATATCCGAGCTTAAAATTTAATAGAAATGTCTGGATTACATATCTAATTTGAATAATCTCGAATCAAAGTAATTGTCCTAGCTTTTCAGACAAGATGCTGATCCTCGTTGAATTGAAATTGCTGAGCATTCTGAAACTCGAAATTCTTAGTTCTATTGTGGACTGGGCTATGCAAAACGAAAACCAGGTCGATAACTCAGCGTGACGTATCGCAGGAATACTAAGGGTATGGTAATTTTGATGATACATTCTCGCGGATTGCGGCTTTGATAATGGACCTTTTTATAATCGGTCTATGAAGATACTAGGGACACGTATTTACATATTCGATAGAATACAATATGCTCAGCCATAAAGTGTCTCCTATATAACGAAAAATGATAACTATTAAGCCAGGACTTAAAATGAAAATGTATTTAAGATACCTGTTGAATAACTTAGTTGAAATCTATTGAATTGCAAATGAAAACAAATAATTTACTTAATGTCAAATGGTCAAGTGATTCTCATAGTATTTTGCATTAGAAAATATTTTTATCTGGGAATTTGTGCTTATAGTTCTGAACGTTCGAATGAACAAAATATTTTTTTCTAATTCTATTTTATGTAGAAATAGTGTATCAGCTACAAAAAAATTAACCTTCTTAATTTCTTTTGTAAATTGTATATTTTTCAACGTCAGTGAAACAACATTTCATCATTGTTCAGCTTGAAGTTTTAATAGAAGGAAAACAAAATAATCGTGGGCATGTTGGTTTGCCCTCGTCCCTTAAAATTTCACGAAAACCTTCGAAATTCCTTAAAATTCGTTAAAACATCTTAAAATTCTTAGAATCCTATTAATACTATTCCTCAGAATTTTAAAACGTTTAAAATCCCTTAAAATTCTCTAGAGTTCTTAAAAATCTTTAAAGATTTTATGAATTCCTTTAAAATTCTACAAAATATCCTGAAATTCCTTAAAATGCTGCGAAATCTTTTAAAAATCCTAAAAAAATCATTTTAAATTTCCTCTCTGAAAAGGTGATGTAACGAAATGTCTCTAAAATGTTGCATACATAGTTGTTTCCAACCTGATCTCTAAATTTGAATCAGCGAAATTCCACTGGTTCAGATTAAGATAGTGATTATCTTTTTGAAGGACTTGAAGTTGTAAGAAGTAAAACAAATAATCTTGCGCGTAAAACGCGTATATGAAGATATTTGGTTAAGTAAAATAACTATGAAAAGTGTTAAGTAGTATAAATAGATTAAATCAGACGAAAGAAGTATCAAGTATTACGCGTAGCTTGAAGTCAGACATAATGAGTGTTAAGTAGTGTAAAGGATTTTAAGTCAGATATAAAGGAGTTCAAGTAGTACAAGTCGTGTTAAACAATTCATGAAATACGTCAAGTAGAATAACTAGATTAAAATCTATAATAAGGAGAATCAAGTAGTATATGCAGTTTATAGTCAGAAAAAATGAATATCTAGTAGTTCAAGCGATTTTAAGTCGTACATAATGGATATCACGTAGCACAAGTCATTTTAGCCAGGAATTGTCTCAAGTGGTACAACTTATGACAAAGACGAATAATCCTAGATACACAACACCTAAAAAGTATTGATCTTCCGCCAGCTTATTAACTTATTACCCAGAAGGTTTGTGGTGTTAGACCATAGAATATAATTTATGCGAGGGCATGTTAAAAAGCCGTTTCTTAGCATTCTGAGGAAAGAATCTGTGCTTTTTACCGGACTTCCTGGGAGCTTTATGCGCAGGGTCATCGAGCTTGCTGACAGAGGTGATTTGCAAGCGCGGGCTCACCATCGCGATAATCGAGCTAGCGGTAGCTTAGCGTGTCATGGATAAGAGAGCTTTTTCAACGTCGGCGAGTCAGCGCGTTCGATGGCGACGTCCTGGACGAAGGAGGAAAAAGGAAGGCATCTTGCCCTTCTAGGCAAAGAAGGAAGGAAGAGGACACGCGCCATTTTTCACATTTAAGAGGATCAGGCTGGTTATGACTGCAACGTTGCCGAGACCTGCGCCTTCTCCCTGTGGTACTTAAAGTTCTTTGCTTGCACATAGCTGCTGTGAGGATTAAAGTGTTACGGGCGCCATTACGACCAATTTTTTTTTTATCTTCCATGACGAGCAGCCTGGTATGGGGCAAATGTCAAAACTTTGGTGCGAGCTTGATAAAGAAAGATTAAAAGGAATAGAGAATAGCGGAGGATAACTTTTTCATGTCAATTCAAATTAAAATTCCAGTTAGTAAGATCTATTTGTCCATTAAAAAAGTTTACAAGGAAAAATCTGATATTTTCAGAAAGCTTTTAGTCTCTAAGAAACTTAAGGGGATTGAAAGCCTCTAAGGAAAAAGTACGCAATCTCTGAGATGAATTTCAGAGCTTTTGCAAAAGTAGTGTGAACAAACAACACGTTTGCAGTGACTCCAGTAAGTATACACTACTGGTACGAACAGTCGTTAAAGTCTTGATGATTTTTTTTTAACTAACGAGAAAGATATATAAAAAGCTTTTTAGTAAAGCCAGAGTGCCTCGGTTAGAACTTCTAGTCTCTTTGATGCCATCTTCGGCTTATATTTTCCCAGAATTTAATTGAGAACGTTCAAAGGAAAGAAAATTGAATTAAGAGGGAGAAATAAGAAGCGTAAGAGCTTAAATTAAGTTCTCACGATTCTCAGAGTCTGAATAATGTATTAAACAATAATATGAATGGTTAATTTGCGGAAGATTTCAGGAATAGTAAATCAAACGAAAATAAGATGAATTTTTACTTAATTATTCAAGACTCATTAATGCAATATGTGCAGCGATTATTTCAACTTTATGCTCAGTGAAGCTTAACAGAATTAATTTCGAGGAAGCTGTTAAAAAAGTTTAATTAGCTCTAGAACAATTAGTGCCGTTTTTCGATTAATGTTCGCTTGCAAGAGATAATGGAAAGGACAAAAGAATAGAATATCGATAGAAAGAGGGTAAAACAAAAGAGTGCGTTATGAAATCTTCGAATGAAATACACTTTTATCTTTTATATCTTACACCCAAAGGTGACTACTGAGATTCTAACTTTAAAGTCATTATATTTAAGAAAGAAACTGGAAATTTGAAAGAGTATCTGAATTTTTTTGTGAGCCAGTTGTATGGTTATTGAAAGTAGAAGAGAGAAGAGAGAACGGTTTCAGTAGAAAAAGAAAATCAGGATGAGACAGGGAGAAATGAAAAAGAGAAAATCTGCTGGAAAATCTGGGTGAGTAACCAAAGCTACAGAAGGTTTAGACTCCAAGTATATACTTTCGAGGTTTCTTTGTCGATTCTAGTCATAACTGCTGAAGAGAGAAGGCTGACGAAAACTTTCTTCTCAGCGAATCTGCTTTTCGTGAAGAATGAGTTTGCGCTTGAGAACTCTCCTTTGTCCACAAAGCACAAAGGGTTAGGTACATAACAATTTGTATAATACGCCTAGCATATGAAGGTGCGTATGCACACTTACAATTGTGCATGTAAAGATATAGCTACGTATTCATTCTTCGCCAACCGACTATTGTCTAGAAGCATGCATGCACGTCAACGATAATATGAAAATATATCGCAAGTCTACCATGCAAGCGTGAATTCATTGACAAGCCAGTGTAAAGGAATTCCTTTCTTCTTTCATTCATTCAAGAGATAGCGAGAATTAATTATTGAACATAATGAAGACTTAAGATACTACGTTAGACTTTAGATACGTTACTTCAATTATATTCCACTCCACTAAATTTGTTTTTAATTGGACGTCTACAATGTGAACTTTAATTGCAGAATATCGTTAAAATTTCACGGTATGAAGATAATGATAATGAAGCCTTCGTGACATATTAATCAAGATTTTATGAATGCCGGTGAAAATATTGAAATGATGTGATGAAATTATACTTATAATATACATATATTACTAGTATTATTTCAATTGCTTCTGAAATTTACGGAGTATGTAAGTTGAAGATATAGATATAGATTCAACGTTAGTTACGTGCTCTGATATAGTCAGTAGTAGAGATCCACTACTCGTCAGACACAGAACGCCGCGCCGGAGGCTCAAAACCCATAAGGATGCTTCTGTGTCGCTCGTCGACGAAAATTCAAATGTTAGCGCTTTTCAGAAGGAGGTAAATCCTTACGAACGAGTCCTTTGAAGTACCGAACAATGTCGACAAAAGGAGTTACGGTCGTGGCATGTCACTGGCAGCAGCAGCAACATTGTTGGCAATAACGATAGCCGACAACGCCATCTGAACATAATGTCTACGTCCTAGAAATTTTTCGCCAACTACGTCAACAGACGAGACACGACTTCGTGATCAAATTCTTCCTTGACCGACTTAATAGCACAACATTTTGTAAAGGCAGCTTTAGAGATCCTCCGATCTGAAGAACGCGCTTATCCCGCAGGGCAAAAGACACATAAAATATATCTTCTCAGCTCTAATAATAACTCCTTTAAAAAAGATGATGTGACTCCGAAAGAAAATACCCTATCACGAAAGAAATTGCGAGAGATAACGATTCTACATTTATTCATAATATGTACTTGAAGGACATTCAAAACGCAAAATTTTTCATTTTTATTGTTTAAAAGATAGTAATAAAATAATCATAATATATATGACAAAAGTGTATGTGTAAAATCGTTAAAAGTACAGTATAAGGTTTTTGCGGGCACTTCACGCAACCTATAAAGTTTTCTCATCTTCATGGCTTTGAAAAGTATTGGCAATTTTAAACAGCTCGTAAAATGTGAAGCATGCTCTGTCCACTTAAAATCTTCTACATTTCCGCGTTATAATGTAACGTAACTCTTATGAAATTGTCTTCAATTGTACGGTTTGCGTTTTGATAACTGTTTTTCTCGCCCTGCTATTTATTGCGAATAACCTGAATTTTACAGCATTACATAGTTCATAATTTCCAAGTACAAATACCAAAGAATGCAAAAATTTGTAAATGGAAATTCCTAAAATTGTAACTAAAAATTATTTCGGTTTCTCGGTACACGGTGGGGAATAAAATTTTCGCCGTATTTGTAAAATTAATGCAGAAATTCCTAACTCTGTGTGCATTCGCGCTTTTGATATATTTAATATAACACCACACTATAAATTAATTATAAATGTGATTAATTCATGAACGTCGACATCCATCAGCATCCCAAAGTCAATGTGATACCAGTTTCCTCAAATATTAACTTCACGGCTGAACAAGTTTTGTCACATGGCTAACACGTTCAGCTCTTAACATCCGAAACGACAGAGACAGATGACCCTTCACGAATAAAACATACGAAAGAGAGATTTTTTACCGTATTTAATTACCAGATCAAAGATTAATTGATACCTATATCACTAATCAAATTTGCAAAACAATCTGATTATTCAGTTAATGAATCCGCAGATTTATTAATAAATAGAGTAATAAAATTCACTAATCCTGGAATTAGAGCGATAGATGATAAATAATGAATCTCTCCACCTGAGATTTCTAGATTAATAAATTGTCTGATTTAAATTTCATAATTGTAAAATGTTCTTCACAGTTGGAAAATCCTTAATAAAAAAAAAATATAAATTATTTCTATTACATAATTTCATTGGATGGACACCGGAATAAAAAACGACTTCTTCTCGAATGTATAATAAAATAATTGTGAATACTCTGGCGTGCATTGAACTTTACCCTAATTACTCATTAATAAATTCAGGTTCATGTTCTGTTAAAGAATTCAGAGAAGAATTGCGTCATTATAAATATTTTATGTAATGAGATACACTATAATTCATCCATATTTTAAAACAAAAATGTTAATTAGTATTTTCTTATGGCTAATTAAGAGTATTAAGACTTATTGTTGGATTAATTGAGGCCACATTAAAGTTACTTGCTTACGCAAAACATTTCACGGAACATGAACTTTACTTTTTATTTCTCTTTCATCTTCATCTGCTTTAGGCAGTCTATTTTTACTATTGACGAAGAATCTTAAATACTTTTACGAAAAATTGTTTCGCCACTTTGAGTCAAATAAAAAAGTTTCTGAAACAAATTGATTAGCTTGATGCTAAAAATAATGAGATGGAAAATATTTAGCGGTATAAAAATAAATCTGATTTGAGTGAGAATGTATTTCTCTTAATAGTATACAACTATACATATACATCCTTTGAGTCTAATGGAATTCACATCGTTTTTTTATCATGACCCTTGCGAATGACCCTGGTGCACATCCTCCTCCACGTATAGTTATAAACCTACTCTGACCGGTTCTCACTGCATACTAGTATGAGATGAAATAAGCCTATGCATTAAAATGGATAGATATTTATCAAGCTTTCTACAATCAGCGAATCTTCAATAGAATATATATAAGTATATCAACTCTGTATAATTTAATATACACTTCAGTCATATAGAGTTCGAGTACATTAATACTTTTCCAAATAACTGTTGCTGTCATTCATCAAGATGTACGATAGAGTTTTCTAAATTTGGCATCAGATTGAAATAAATCTGGATATTATATTATTAATATTAGTAAGAGAAATACTGGAAGTACAAAAATATTATGTAAAAACATTCATAAAACACATTCCATAATAATATAAAAGCTTGTTTAAGAGTAAACCTCGGACAATGAGACATATTTTTTTCTCCGTGTTCTGGAGATTCATTAGGATAGTGTACTTCATTACTGTAATTAAAATTTAATATAAATTATAAATAATTCGGTACAGATACCGTATTATATGAAGTTCTCTCATTTTTACTGTACTCTTGATATATTAATGCCCACACTTCAAAATTAAAATTCCACCTTCAGAGCAATTATCTATTGATGAAGGAAGTAAAGATTGAAATGAAAAAACGAGTGAAAAAGTGAAGATAAATTGAGGCAAGTCAGGAACGCAAAAGGAAAATCCATTACCGAATAGATTACCTAATGACTTAATAACATCGATTCACACTCGCTTCCGAATAGACTTTCACAGACAATTAGAACCTTGATCTCATCGAGAGATCGACTCTCTCTAGCTGAGCGTGAAACTCGAAAAGGACGTTAGAGACAGTAGACGATGAATCGTCCTAGTCGAAGAGAAGATACGTTTCCAAGTTTCCGGAGAATGAAAGCTTCAAGAAGAATTAAGGATGTCACGTTTTACACTGTTCCGTGTAACTAGTGTTGGTAGCTGGACAGTGAGAAAACGCGATGAGGTTGCGGGTCAAAAGTGACGAATGAAACATTCTCTGTCTACCATTCTTTGCTCCTGAAACGCCTTGTAATCGTTCCAATCCTGGCAACTATCTCGACGTTGGCGACGCGACAATGTAAATTCGGCATTGTGTCGCCTGAAAAATGTCTGCCCTGAACGAGACCTGCTTTCGTCTACGGGTCTGCGTTCACACCGTTTGCCACTTTCATGTGAACGATCGTGTCCGCCGACGACAGATCGGAAGTCTACCTTTGTTCACGTTCCGGCGGTTAAAATGGGAACTCTTTTATCAACCGCGTGGGTGGAAAACAGGGTCAAAATGATGGGGTTCGTAGAATTTTCACACAACAGACTTTCCGATTTTTTCACAGTTCTTTCGTAGTCTTTTGTTCCGTTTAAAGTATGAATCTGGAGACAAATAAATTGCAACAAAATACCTCATAGGTTTAAAAATTCAGTGAATTCAGAGTGAAACTTTTGTTTAATTTACAGGGCATTCGGGTTGTTCAAAAATTGAATATACATTTTTAATGAAAAGATAGAATTTATTATTTTAATTATCTGGAAAAGTTTTGTCAAACCAGAAATGACCCAGAATTTTCCTATAATACCAATGTCAATAATAAACTTTTCAGATGATTCAAAGTTGAATTTTCATCCAAATAATTCGGGAAAATTGGGATTTTCTTGAAAACAGGGGAAAAAGGGGGAATCTTTTAAAAAAAGGGCAAATCAGATGGGTGAAAAACTGTGAAGCCTCTAATCTGTCGATTTTGTGAAAATTTAAAGAAAATTTTACACTATCACTGAAAAAAATGGTTTAGCTGTCCCAGCTAGACGTATCGCTGGATTTCGTAACTCCTAGAAATGTAGCTGTGTGAGCTACATTTCTAGCTGTGTT